>JAVQKC010075827.1:0-10506 GCA_036025475.1 Philypnodon macrostomus | reverse complement strand
CAGAGGGTCTCAGAGTCTCATTCTAACCCTTATAATACAGCCCACAGAGGGTCTCAGAGTCTCATTTTAAACCCTTATAATACAGCCCACAGAGGGTCTCAGAAACTCATTTTAAACCCTTATAATACAGCCCACAGAGGGTCTCAGAGTAAAATAAAAATATCAGGTACTGCAGCTTTAAGAGAAACTTGTTTAAACACAAACAGAGTCACTACTGAATGTATTGGCGTGTCCTCATTGTTCAAACCCAGCCTACTACTCTTTAACACAAACACTATTTGTCTCATTTCGAAGTCCACATAATCTCTTTTCTCCCAAGAGCGTCCCATAAAAACACATGTATTCTCACGGGGACCACCCCAACTCACAACTCCCTCTACTTTACACCAGCAAATGTTTTAAAAGGAGAATGTAGGGCACAGGAGCGGGAAGGGACTCCAGACCAAACAAGTAAACAGAGCAAGAAATCACACACAGAACATCCACTGGATCACACACAGCAGCAGAGAACTTCAAAATGAAGAGGGACAATGCAACTTTTGATCAAAAAAATTATCACACAGAAAAAATCCAAAGAATATAAATAGTAGGGGCGGGCAATATGGCGATAAAAATGTAATCGTGATATAAAGTTTGAGAATCAGATTAACCCTACAGAGCATTTATTTATGCTCTGATCGTTACTGTCATTTTTACTGTAACAATGCCAGTGTTTGTATTATTAAAAAGCCAAATCAAAATCAGGATCAAAACAAAATCGGGATCAAATCAAGATCGGGATCAAATCAAAATCGGGATCAAATCAAAATCAGGATCAAATCAAAATCAGGATCAAATCAAAATCAGCATCAAATTAAAATCGGGATCTTAATCTTAAAGCTGCACTACCTGATTTTGTGGGGAAATACAAAGAAACAAAAAAATGTCTAAGTTTGAATGAATGAACCGTTTCCCCTCGGCCTGTGTCTCTCGCATGAAGCACACACTGCCTCTGGTGTGTTCACAGTGTGACCATAACAAGTAGCGTCTGGAGTTGGCTTTTAAAACTAAAAAAACAATCATATCTGTGAATAAACTGTGAATTTTGAACTAAAACATCAGCTCTCTCACTTAGTTCCTGTTAGAGTCTAGTTCTGAATAGATAATGGATGCATCGACCAATCAGAGGGCTCCTGTCCTGTGGAAGCGTGTGATTGGTTAAACATTTCCTTCCCTCGCTCTAAATCAAAAGCCACAGAGGAGCTCAAAGTCAGACACCTTCTGTTAAAGTTTTGCTTAAATATAATGTCAAAAAAAAAAATCAGGTAGTGCAGCTTTAATAAAATCAAATCATATTCTTACCATATCACCCACCTCTACTTACAAGTTCAACCAATTAGTTTAGCTTTGAGCTCTCTCTAGGTCTGACCTGAGATTTGCAATATTGTTTTTTTATTATTAAGAGATGCAAGGGGGGATGAAAGAAGCTTAATTCACCCCACAACAACTCCTTCTTCCATCACAGAGATTATGAAGCTGATACTTTAGATACAAAAGTTGCGTAGGGCCCCTTTAAACTTGGTCCTACCTTTTTCTGGTCTTCTAGCTTCTGACTCGTGGACTTCTTGCCATGTTTGCTGCCCTCCGGTACATCCATAACTGATCCAAAAATTCCAATATTAATCCACAATCTGGAAAAACGAGCTGGTGTGTAGAAAAAGTACAATCCAAAATGGCTACAGCTGGCCGACAAGAGGCCGTGTCCAGCTAATGTCTCTAGCCGGACACAGGGGATCCATGGTGAGGCGTGTTCGGAAAAGTCAGGGGAACAGGAACTCTGGTGTGGTCAGTTTCTGGGAGGCTTTGAAGACATATGTCAATCTAAAAAACGGTCAAGTATTAAGAATTTATCATCACAAATCCAACTGGAGAAAGAAGCAATCCATTAGCGGCTGGAGGCCAAAGCTGGTTCTTCACAGTGGAGCCGACATCCTGAGTGGCTTGTTTCCTTCATTTCTGGGGAATAGAAGAATTATTATCTATTAAAATATGATCATTGATAAGCAATACATGCATCAACAAAAGCAGTTCCTGTTAATTTATAAAGAGACACATTAGGGCCGTCCAAAGCTTGTAAACACAAAGGTCTATATTCTGTAATGGATGCAACTAGACCATAATACTATTTCAATGGAGAAATTAGCGTTGGACACAAAATATTGGAAATTAATGGGACCCTCTGCAACTTTTGACTTTAACAAATCTTTAGAGTCAGCGTGATCTTAAATGAGATGTTGTGGGGTGAATGAAGCTTCCTTACTATAGAATGAATGTCCCCGGAAGTTGATGAGCACAATAGTTTCTTTTATTGTATGTTCAGAATTATTCTATCTCTCACCACAAACATTAAGTTAACTCACTTTTGCTCCGGTCCCCTCCATTCTGGAATTTTCAACATTCATATGACACACATTTTAAAGGGTCTATTGCTAAAAGCACCAGCAATGTTTCTTGAACAGTTGTAGAAGGAGAACTTTTTGGTTTGGTGTTGAACACTTTAGGCAGGGCTATGGTGGCATTTTCCTTTGGTAGCTCCTCAGCTAATACATTTGAGTTCTTTAATGAATTCAGTATTGGCAGGCTTTGTTGTCAACCGTTGGCACATGGCACCTATATGGTGGTTCTTAGTTGTAAATAGGTCCACACTAACAAGTACAAAGCCTTTAGTGCACCCGGCCCCCCATGACTGGCAGCCACAACTCTGTCAGTGTGCCCCAGGACAGCTTACCCCCACTGGTAACTGAGTGACTGAGGAGTGAATGAATAATGTAATTGTAAAGCAGCTTTGACTGTTGAGAAATGCTCTTTATAAAACCAATGCATTATTATTATTATTGATATTTTTATTATCCCCTTTTAGCGGGACCAGCAATACTATATTGTTTCATGTTTACCACATTATTATCACATTATTACCACATTATTATCACATTATTATCACATTATTACCACATTATTATCACATTATTACCACATTATTACCACATTATTATCACATTATTATCACATTATTACCACATTATTATCATATTATTACCGCTCTGAAAAGTAAACTGTGATCATCAAATTTTCCACACAGCCTCACATGACCTACAAGAAGAAGCGCAGATCCAAAAACAGAAATTGTGTTTCAGCTTCACAATTAATCCAAACATTCTGTGCCTTTCCCAAAAGTCAATATTCCCTTTGGGTTCCTCTGCCGGTACACACAGTACACACAGAACACACGGTACACACGGTACACACAGGATCTGCATATCAAAGTCCTACTGTTACCATGGAGCTTTGAGGATCAGCGCCACGCTGTTTGTTTCACACTCACTTTTTGATCATGGATTTCTTTCCAAACTATTGGGAACCAACCGGGAAGAGCTGGAAGATGGGAAGGATCAGTGGCTCTGGAACGGTGTCTTCGATGTTTTAATCATTTTGTTTGTTTCAGTTTTGATGTTGCTAAAAGAACAATAGATTTGAGGAAAAAAGATGCAATATTTCTTTGTAAAAAAAATGGCTGCAAAAAAAAAATCCCCTAAAAAGACCAGAATTGTGATTGTGCTATGGCTAGATATCAATTCAGTTGGCAATTCATTTGAGAATGTGGAAAATTACCACTTTGCCAACAAATACCAGTCAATTTTCAAGACAGCTACCAAAAATATACCAAGGCTTGTAGTAAAAGTTCATTTACTTCCATCAGCTGAACCCTGGACCAATTTGGACCCGAGGCAGAATGCACTGGAACTGCCGGTAAACATTCACATTCATTTTAAATTGACATCTATTTCTTAAAGGTGTAGTCCGGAAAGTTCCTAAAATGACAAAATAATTCATCTGACCCTGTTCTGTGATGTAAAGTAAGTAATCTGTCATAATTATTATTTCAGTTTAGTCCCTCCCCTGACCACTACAGCAACATCAAATCAGACGTTGTGGGTTATCACATTGACTAACTGTAGTCGAGGTTTACTTTAGTCCCTCCCCCTGGCCTCTACAGCAACATCAAATCAGACTTTGTGGGATTCCACTTTGACCAATAGTAGTGGAGTTTTACTTTAGTCCCTCCCCTGACCACTACAGCAACATCAAATCAGACTTTGTGGGATACCACTTTGACCAATAGTAGTAGAGTTTTACTTAAGACCCTCCCCGACCACTACAGCCACATCAAATCAGACTTTGTGGGTTACCACTTTGACCAACTGTAGTCGAGGTTTACTTTAGCCCCTCCCCTGGCCTCTACAGCAACATCAAATCAGACTTTGTGGGTTACCACATTGACCAATTTTAATTGGTTTTAATATTTTTGGGGAAACTTACCGACTACAGCTTAAGTCTAAATTAACTCACTCCAGTTCAACAACTAATGGCAAATTAGTAGATAATGTTGATGTCTTATGTTGAACAAAGTTGATTTTATATGACCAATGACCAATACATATCCGTGTGGAAAACTGAACTAATATAACAACAAACATGAACATCACTCAAATTCACAGCTGCCGGTCTTTTTCATATGCATTGTGTAGGAAGCTCAATTGGACTATGTCTTTGTTAGGCTTGTGGCTGACTCAATTGCAACTCATGCTATTGTCGACCTTTACAACGTCAAAAATATGGCTAAAAAGTAGCAAATCCTGTTAATGATCAACAAGGCCTGCATTCGTTCTTATACTCTGGTCTAGTTCAGCCGTTCACAAAGTAAAGAGAACATGCTCACCCAAGATTTAATTTTGAAAAAACATTAGATTTAACTCAATGGTGATTTGACAGATACACACAGACACCACACATATCCACACACGGACACATTATTGTGTTGTGTTCTTACAGTTGTGTTGACCCAGAACCCAGAACAATCTCCTCACACTAACAGCCCTATAGAGTTACACACAAACATGATTACTCTACACTACAATCAATACTAGACCCCACTCCGGTCCAACTATTATGTCCTCACACGGCTCAATCTAACGCTCTGATAAGGCCTCAAAATATACTGTACCATCACACCAGTATTTAAAGGGGTTCTATTCTACTACCTCTCAGGCATTTATAACAAGGGTCCCCAAACTTTTGTCCTCAGGGGGCCAAGATAAAAATGTACTACTGGTCCGTGGGCCAAATGCAAAAATATCTGTCCTTTAATGAGTCATCAATGTTTCAATAATTGAAGTCATTTTGTTTATTACAAAGTTTCCTTATGAATATGTTAGCGTAATAATATGTGTTCTGGGGGTCTGGGGGTCCTCCCCTCAAAAAGAATTTTAATATAAGAGTCTGTCAGGGTTATGTAACAGTCCTGTATGTGTTGTGTGTGTTGTGTGTGTTTTGTGTGTTTTGTGTGTGTTGTGTGTGTTGTGTGTGTTGTGTGTTTTGTGTGTGTTGTGTGTGTTGTGTACATTTCCTGTTTTATTTTGTCATCTGTCTGACCTCTCCTCTCGTTCCTGTGTTTCTTCCTGCCCTTGCCTGTTCCGTCCTTAGTGATTGCCTGCCCCGCCCTAATGCGTCTCACCTGTGTCCTGTTGTCTCCCCCTCCTGTGTATATATTCTGCTCATTCACGTTGTTCCAGGCCAGTTTCGTATTTATTTGTTCCTCGACGTGTGACTTCCAGCCTCCTGTACCCCGAATAAAAGTGAGTTTTACCTGCCTTGAGAGTCGTGCGTTTGAGTCCTTTCCCTGGATCCTTGACAGAGTCAGTATTCCAAGATTGTTGTCTAAACATAATGAAAACCCTTATCCAGTTAATCCAGTCAAAACTGATCATTGAATGTAGCCAACCATTGGGCCAACTCTGAGCTGAATGGTGAATCTGGACATTGATGATTGGGGTTTGTATCCATACTTTCTGGGACGTCCTGGGGGGCCACATCAAAGTTTGGGCAGCCCTGGTTTATAAAGTTTTTTCATAGTCAACATCCTAAAGTTTCATTCATTCATGCATGTTTGAGTAATCCTGGATGCTGATCTTCTCAAGAGCTGAAAACACTTCACCTCTCTGAGTGGACAGGTGAAGAATCCACACTTAACATCTACATAGACACACACACTCATACTCTCACATACACACAGACACACACACTCAATGACACTTACACACACACACAGACACACTCACACTCAATGACACTTACACTTACACTCACATCCACACACACACGCACCGCACACGCATACTCTCACACGCTCACACTCACACACATACTCACACAAAGACACACACACCCCTTCTCACACACTCACACACGCAAACACAAAGGCCCTTTAAGGACCCATTTCTCTAAAGTGCCACAACCATGTCACTTATTTAAGGCCAATCAAGTCAAGTACTGCCAGCTCACTTGTGCTCACGGCATGACGAGAGTGCAGAGGGCCTGTGGGGTGTTCCATTCAGAGTGTTCAGGACTGTGGAAGCACTCTGTTAGGACCGGAGAGACGTGTTTTTATTAGGAACGGTAGCCTTAGAGAAAATACAAACACAAGGAGGTCATATCTGCAGGTGATGGAGGGAATTCAAACATTTGGGGGATTTGAGGAACACTGTTTAACTAGTCGTGAACCTCTTTGAGTCCTGGCCCCATTGTGGCACCTATTGTACATGTTTTAGTGGTAGAGTAAACCAGAGAGAAACCTACACAGACACAGAGAGAACATACAAACTCCACACAGAGAGGCCTGCCCATCCCAGGAATTGAACCCTGGACCTTCTATGCCGCTCACAAGGAACTGTTGAGCTGGCTTTTGGGGTTTTTCATTGACTATATTATGGACACTTCATATGCGTATCTTATGAGCTAGAGTCCTCTCCGAGAGCTGAAAATGACCAGTGATGTAACAAAGAGTTACTAAGTGCTCCAGCCTTCTCCTGCAAATGCACCCAGGGAAGTATTGTTGCCACCACCATTTAACAACATATCTGATTGGAGAAGATGTGTGTTTGGCTGTGAGGGCGCCACGACTTTGTTTATATCCCAGAAGGTTTTTTTTTTTTTGTAAACCCACAAAAAAACCAGCTCAAATGGTCTTCAAGTCTAATAACTTGGGTTTTTGATGTTGCAAAATGTAGAATATGACCTAAATGTATCCAAAATAGACTTAATTACGTGGGGCGGCAGTGGCGCAGTGGGTAGGTGCTCGCCCTTCAACCAGAGGGTTGGTGGTTCGAGTCCCCGTCCGAACACACACTGTCGTTGTGTCCCTGGGCAAGGCACTTTACCCACATTGCCTATGAATGAATGTGGTTGTGTGATTCGTGTTTGGTGGTGGTCGGAGGGGCCGTAGGGACAAACTGGCAGCCACGCTTCCGTCAGTGTGCCCCAGGGCAGCTGTGGCTACATAGTAGCTTACCACCACCAGGTGTGACTGCGGAGTGAATGAATAATACAAAATATGTAAAGCGTCTTTGATAATAAAGCGCTATAAAAAAACCTATGTATTATTATTATTATTATTATTATTATATTAATTAATAATATAGGATTTTTAATGTGAGTTGTTGGGTATTGCCCTATATGTTTTAATGAGAGATGGTGGGCAGGAAAATGACAATGCTGTATAGTGTGAGAATTCAGCCCCTTGCCCCCGATCTGAGGGTATGACATCATCACATTCTAGAACCTGCAACCCAGCAATAACAGAATTTCCAAGAGAAAATAAAACCGTGTGTTGTACCTTTAAGTACCCGGGGATGAGGTAGATTAGCCTCAAACAAAACACAACACGCAGAGCTAATGTTCACAGGCGATGTGATATGATTTTTTTTTATACAGGAGCCTAATGCATTTTGCACCAACTTCAGAAAACGCTGGAGTTGCCCGAATCACAGCTGTGTTTTCCCTCGACTCAGCGCAGTCCTCGGCTCATGCATACTTCATGAGCGCTAATTCACTCCGTTTCTTCTTCTTCCATAGTAAAAAGAAACAATGAGAGCACACAGGGACAACCGTGGCACAGTTCTCTGAAAAGAACCGGCTGCTCCAGGATGACAGAACTGCCACCGGAGTCACAGTCCATCTGGTTTGGTTGACAACTAACACCCTTGACCTAGAAGCAAGGGCAGAGTCCATAATGGAAGTCTGCCTCCTGACCAGATGCTGTGAAAATATTATGTACATTAGAAATTATATTCATCATCAGCATCATTGCTCTGTGACCATATAAATAAAAAAATATATAATAAATTAGATATATAGTGCACCTAACAGCTGAGGTTATCTGTTCTGGATGCCCCCAGGACGCCTCCCACTGGAGATGTTCCGGGCATGTCCCACCGAAAGGAGACCCCGGAGAAGACCTGGAGGGATTATATCTCTCGGCTGGCCTGGGAACGCCTTGGAGTCCCCCCCCTGGATGAGAGCTGGGGGAAGTGTCTGGGGAGGGGGAAGTCTGTGTATCTCTGCTTAGAATGCTACCTCCTCGACCTGGCCCCGGATAAGCAGAAGAAGATGGATGGATTGCACTTAACAAGGCCTCAAGGATTTCACAAAGCCATTACTCATCCACACCAGAGTAACACACTGGTGGTAAGCTAAAGCCACAGCTGCCCTGCGACACAATGACAGAGACGAGGCCCTGTAAGGTGACACTTTATTGCCCCAGTAGAGAGATCTGTCCTCTGTATCTGACCCATACCTCAAAGCCACTAGGGCAGCCTGTCAGGAGCAGTGGGCAGCCAGGATCTTGGTCAGGATGTCCTAGCTGGAGGATTAACCCGAAAAATGCCCACCCAGACACGGGGAGAAACTCCACACAGAAAGGCCCCGGGGCCCGGTCCTTCTTGCCCAAGTACACAACAACACAATGCACAGGTTGGCGCAGGATTTGAACCCTCCAGACAGTTATATAGAATGACTGCCTTACCACAGAGCCACTGCTGCCCCTAATTTGACTCTGAATACCTTTTGGCACTTCTAAGTAAATTGTGACGATCTATCTTCCTGCCTAAAGGCTGTAGCTCCAGTGTGGGCCATATTCTATCCAATCCAAAAATGCTTATATGCTGCTACCTCCAAATGTGTAAGAAACATTACTATTATTTAATGAAATGTAAAGCTAAATAACTGCTACTGGAGCCATTATCCCTGTACTGTGGTAATGTGTCTCAAAAGCTAAACTTCTCTTATAGTAATCCTCCAATTATATACATTCAGATATATTATCCTTTTTGAAGTGGAACTAAACACCTGAGTCAGATCCACAGTAAACCCACAGGGGTGAATGTGGTGTGAGCCTGGTGGAGACAGAGGCTGGTGAAGGTTTGGGGTGAATGTGGTGTGAGCCTGGTGGAGACAGAGGCTGGTGAAGGTTTGGGGTGAATGTGGTGTGAGCCACGCTCCTGATTCACTACAGGTGTGTGTCTGAATGAGACAAGGGCCTATGAGAGCCTGAGGACCATGATATATTTTTGACCAATAGAAAAATTTAACGGCAGTACCACTGTTTAACCTGAAGGGGGTTCTTTTTGCTTCAGGGATTAGTTACTCTTTAAGTTTATGATGAGGTTGATAGATTATTATTAATAGAAGTTTGCAGATTGTGAGGCAAATAAAATGTGCAGCCCATCAAAATCTCAATCCCCAAACAGGTGATGTCACTGGTACACTGGAGGTACTATGGACATGTCAACAATAACCCTCTTCAGCATTGTTGATAAGAATGTTTATTTTGGTTTTTGAATTCATAACCACATAGTTATGAGTCATGTAGAAAATATGACAAATATAAAGGGGCTGTTGACATTTAGTGTCTGTCAGAATACATGTGCTAGACATGTGCAGGCTGAAACTGACTCAAAATTAAACATAAAAAATACATTGCAACATTCTCTTCAAAATAACCGACATTACAAAGGACTGAAGTCATGTGGAGCTGGGCATCTTCATCGTGCGGAGGAAGAGTCATTTCACTGTGACCTGCTCTGATACAACTGTAGGTCAGAGCTGTATCCAGGCAACCACCTGGACCCTCTGACCAACAGCACAAAAGCAGCAGGGGTGAGGCTTTTTTAGGTCTTCATTCATGTTTAAACTGTCTGGTATCAGTTGATTTTAGTGAAAACTCAGTGGTTCTCAAACTGTGGTACGGGTACCATTGACGGTACAAAGGCTCTTAGTGAGACCCCAGCCGCCTGTTTCATTAACTAGAATAATTGGAAGAAGACCATGTGCTCTTATTATATATCGTCAAAACAGCGATATTATAGAATCACGTCGGTGTTCGTCCGCATCCGCTGATCCTAGCTGTGAACGTGATAACTCAAAAAATGAATTGCCAGATCATTTTCAACATTTGCACACAGGTACATACCATAAAGACGCCAAACTGTATCTATTTGGGTACTTATTCGATGAATATTAATTCAATTCAATTCAATTTTATTTGTATAGCCCTATATCACAACACAGTTGCCTCAGAGGGCTTCACAAAAAGAGATGCATGTAAACAATAAACAATAGACAGGGTCATTGCAA
>JAVQKC010075818.1:0-17576 GCA_036025475.1 Philypnodon macrostomus | reverse complement strand
TACCTCTTGAAGCTCATCAAGAGAATGCAGAGTGTGTGTAAAGCAGTAATCAGAGCAAAAGGTGCTACTTTGAAGAAACTAGAATATAAGGCGTATTTTCAGTTGTTTGACACTTTTTTGTTAAGTACATATTTCCACATGTGTTAATTCCTTCAGTGTGAATCTACAATGTCAATAGTCATGAAAAGAAAGGAAACTCATTGAATGAGAAGGTGTGTCCAAACTTTTGGTCTGTACTGTGTGTATATGTATGTATATATATAACAGTGGATTCATGGAAATTTTACTTAAATACTTAACTTGCATCTACAGGAAACATTGACCATGAGCTTGGCATGTATGGAGCTTCAGTTAGAGCAATGGTTACACAATAAAGGAAAGACTGGTGAGTACAGATTATTTGTGCTCATTGACAGCAAGAAAAAAATTGCAAATGCAATGGAACAATTTTGAACAATCCACCTCCATTACAGTCTCCCCAAGAAGAAGCAATACGAGTGCTGGCAGTGGACCAGCTGACTCTGAATTTCCCGGACAGCACTTTCAGGGTGATTTGATAATCATGGCACTGGGTTCATCACAAAAAGACCTTTTTGAAGATGACTGGCTTGATACTATAGTGCGTGTCTACTGGCTCAAGGCACGCTTTTTGGCCTTACAGGTAAGGTCTTGATTTCTTTATTTTTTTACCTCTATACCTTTAGACAGGTTATTTATTTATCATAAGGCTGTAGTTGGTTCACCCAAAGCTCACATTTGAAGTCTTGTGGTCTCTTATCAGGGAGATATGGAGTTTGCTTTGGAGAACTATGATGTGTGTGCCGGCTGGCTGCAGAGTAAACCCAAGACTTCAGAAGGGAAATATTACACAATCAACCTGCCTAACCTACGTATAGATTCAACAATCTCTGTGGACGAGGTTTGTGCTTTAATTGATGACTAACCTTAAATAGATATTTTCAACAGGGCTAATCAAACTACGTGACATCAGGGTTTTCTTACTTAATTGACAGATTGACAAGAGACTGAAGTCCTTGGAGCGTTGTCAGTCTTTGGACGAAATCCAGCGTCTCTTTGAATCTGCCGACTATGCATCTGTGGTGCTCTTGTTGCAGCCCACGCTCAATTATGGCAACAGAAGTAAACCCCTGGAGTTTGTGAGCTCAGCGCCAGAACGACCCGCTCAGCTAATGCTTCTCCAAGTTAGTCTGATATTGCAGTGTAACAATATCATCTTTATTTTGTAAAAAAGGGGTTGACAATACTTCTGTCTCTGGTTCAGAACTCATTATTGAGAATGAAGGACTACTTGCAATGTTTGGAGTGCAGTGAGCAAGCCCTAAATGAAGCCTTGCAACAGCTCAACACTTCAACCAACTCTCCTCCTACTAAAGAGGAGTGGGTCAACACCATTGGCAAGCTGTTAGATGGTATAGACCTCTGCTTCACTAAAGATTCAGACCTACTAAAAAACGTCCCTCACTTCTCAAGTATGGCCCGACTTGCTAACAATTTAATTCAGGTAAAATACACTAAAAACAACTGCCTTGCATTATGTCACATTGTAAATTTGTATCGTAAAAAATTATTTAATGATTTGTGTTTTCAGTTGATTGATCTCAGCATGAGCATATCTGATGACCCCAAGGAGCCATATTTTTTCTCCATCTTGCCTTGGATAATCCTCTATAGGATTATCAAACACGAAGAAGCTGCTTTTGATTGCATGCTTCGACGGCATATGTCTGTGGGGGATGATGAAGGTTTGTTGACTGGTTGTTTTCTCTTGGTTTCATGTTGCTTGTTATATTGTGTAACTGTGTCAAGTCTCTCTTACAGATGACTCAGACACTCCCATGCTGCCATCCTCCTTAATGCTTTTGAATACAGCCCATGAATATCTTGGTCGACGATCCATGTGTTGCTATTCTAATGGTGCACTTCTTAAATTCTTTGTAAGTTTGTGTTCACACATATGTTTTGTACGTCTTATTCAGTGTATTCTAAAATAAATATTTCATAATTTGATATAGGTGGGAATTTTGGAAAAAGAGTTTGCTGCCTGCCAAAATAATCCCCATCCCTACAGAGAGGAATTGGAGGTTGCCTTAGAACAGTGCTTTTTCTGCCTGTATGCCTACCCCAGCAAAAAGAGCAAGGCACGCTACCTTGAAGACCACTCCAGTTCACAGGTAACTTGACTTGTTTATGATGACTCGCTACTTATTTTTCAAACATTTATATAGAACTAGACATGCTACATTTATTGTCTTCTGTTTTTCAAGTTTTTTTAAAATTGGTAAACATTTTTCATTATTATTGATGTAGAAACCAACTCCAGATTTTTTTTTTTGCATTATCGATTACATTTTTAACTACACATAATTGTGTCACTATAGATTTTATTTCTATTTTTGTGATTCATACATCCTTCCACCAGGGGTCTCATATTCACATTGTCAGTATATGTGGATGATTGGCAGGCTTGTATGTTCAGTTCACTATAGATCTACTATTAAGACCATCACATGATTTGAACATTTCTGCTTTTACAGATTGAGTTGCTGTGGGGTGATGCACTCTTTATGTTCCAATATTTAAAACCAAAGTCATTGCCCGAGTTTGATAGTTACAAGGCAAGTACAGTGTCTGCAGACCTGGCCAATCTTCTCAGGAGATTTACAAGTATTGCCCCCATTAATGACACTCCAACTTTGAATATGGATGAAGTAGCTGCCTACATTGAAGGCTTGACAGAAAAGGTCAGTGTGTATATTATAGTATAGACTGTAGTACCTTAACTAACTTGTTTAAAATTAAATAGTAAAATGGAACATTAAAATATTTTTTAAAGTGGTATTCTTAGTGAGCTTTGTTTACATATTTGATATATATTATTTTATTTTGTTTATTTAAGGTCCCATGTCTGCCAGAGGGTAGTCCTCCAGCGCCTCCAATCATCAATGAAATGTACTACCTGTTGGCAGATTACCATTTTAAGAACAAGGAGCAGTCCAAAGCCATTAAGTTCTACATGCATGATATCTGCGTCTGTCCCAATAGGTCATTAGTGAGAGTGCATTTAATAAAACTATATTTGTATTAAAATTTCATATATACTAACTTGTTTTGTGTTTTCCCAGGTTTGACTCATGGGCTGGTATAGCTTTAGCTAGGGCCAGTCGCATCCAGGAGAAACTTAACTCCAATGAGTTGAAAAGTGATGTCCCCATATGGAAGCACTCACAAGCTGTACTTAACTGCTTTAAGAGGGCCCTAGAGATAGACACATCCAACCTGTCTCTCTGGATCGAGTATGGTACTATATCTTATGCTCTGCACTCATTTGCCTCTCGGCAGCTCAAACAGTGGCACACTGAACTTCCCCCAGATGTTGTCAAACAGGTGACGTACATGTCTTATCTCACTAATATTTCATATTTTTTATATTTGAACAAACTGTATTGTAACACTGTGATTATTAGTTTATCAGTTGAATGATCTTCCACTATGAGCTAAATTCCTCCATGAAGGGTTGTGTTTATCCGTTTGTGTCTACTCAGATGGAGGAGCGCAGAGACTCCATGTTGGAGACAGCGCTTCAGTGTTTCCAGGGTGCTTCCCGTTGTGAGGGTGACAGTGATGAAGAAGAGTGGCTCATTCACTATATGCTTGGAAAGATAGCAGAGAAACGCAAGCAGCCTCCAGTGGAATATTTACAACTTTACAAAAAGGTAAGGTTGCCCCTCAGAAAATATGTATGTACTTCTACTGCCTTCATTAACAGATCCTGTAAAATATATGAACATTGACATTTTATTGTATCTAATGACACTGTGATCTGCCGGTTAATGTATTCTTTTCCACTTTTTGTTTAAAAAAAAAAGCCCATTGCAACAAACAAATTATAATTGAGTGTTTTTATAATCCGCCTCCACATTTACACACAGTTTGGTGTAAATAATATATAGTTAGTCATTACTGTTACTCAGAGTAAATCAGTGGAGGAAGATAAGTCGGGAGGGTCATAGGGGGGTGTGGGAGGAACTGGCCCTGGTTTTGAACAAATCTTTAGCATCAGCCTGCTCCTACATTATCCACCCAGAAGTCTGATGTTTTACTGTGTTGTCGTGTTTTATAGTCAGCATCCTATCTGCATGAAGAAGCTGCTAGGTACCCACGAAAAATCCATTACCATAATCCTCCTGATTTGGCCATGGAGGCCCTTGAGGTAAACTAGTCGTATCAACATTATTAGCCAATAGCTTGCATTACTGTGATTTAATTGACTGAATTGCTATATAAACTGTGCTTCCTCTTTCTCATAGTTACATTTCCGCCTCAGTGCAACCATTTTAAAACTATTGGAGAATGGTTACTCTAATCTGGATCATGAGCTCTTGTTCAGTCTGTTAGTTGGAGCTGCTACGGGACATTTTGCAAGAGGAGAAGAAAAGAATATGCCCAGTGTACCAAGATCCAACGAAAAGTAAGCTTCACACAAAAAACCTTTTTACCCCAAAATGTAACATTATTTAACTTTCTTGATTCATCTCAGGGAGAAACAACCCTCTGTGGCAGATGATGATTTCAACAGCTCCTCAGTGTGCATTGGGAATGCCCTAAGCTCTTCTCTCCCGTCAGCTGCCACTCCAGGTCTGACATCCCCTCCTTATGTGGCCACGCCGTTTGACCACGATTACGCCAAACGCAAAACACTCCGACGGCAGCAGTGGCAGCAACAGCGGCATGAGGAGCAGCAGGCTGATGGTACAGTCCTAGACAGTTTCTGGGGTTGGGCCCTATGCTCTTTCTGCACTGGGACAAGATGCCCCTTGGGGAGTGCTCAGATTGCTAATCACCATGCTTAATGGCTTTGGTTTCAGTTACAATAATCCCCTTGCACTGGGTGATTGGGATGTGGTGAAATGGGCAATATGGTTCTGAATTATTGTAGTTCATCTGTGTTTTAGTTGTACATTCTAATTAGTACATTAGCAATAGTAAATTAACAGTTTATGCTATATCCTAAACGTTTTAAAATATTATTTAGATTTTGATAAAGCTTGTAAACACATAGATGATATTCTCTAACTTTTTTCTAAAAATACCTGACTGTAAAGGAATTTTTGTACCAACTACACAAAATCAATGTTCTGCACCAATTGTAAAATATTTTATTTGGAGCTGTGTAAGTAGAACAATAGAAAACACACAGGATCTACTACAGTGCATTGTATAGATTTGACAAAAACTTACTCATAATTTTGTTGCAGTTTGTTTAGAACACCATCATCAGTTAAATAAGGTGTGTAAATAATGCAGCCATATTGCCCATGTTGCCAGTTGTGTCACCCTGTCCAGATTCCTTTCTACCTACCTGCCTGCTACCTCTGTGCCTGCTTGCTTTTACCACCTGCTTTGCCATTTGTGCATGTGGTTATAAAGGGGTGAATGGTTTCACTACAGGGGGAAATGTTATCATTGTTAGATAAAAGTCCAACTCCTTTTGATCTTTTGAGAGATGTCAAATCAAACCCAAAACAGCCCACCACTAATTGGACATAATTTCCTATTATCTTCAATTAGTGAAAATACCATGTCACAAGTGATTTGGCTGGGTCATACTTGATACACAATCTGAACTCAAGTGCACACACATGCATGTACTTCCTTATTTGGTGAGCTCTTAAAAGTGAAATGATTACAATGGGGGACCTGATTCATAATATAACATACATAACAACATAAGATATTTGACCATTTTCATGGAAGATTATAGCACATGTTGAATATGATGGCTGCAACACAAATATGTTAATGCCAACATGACAACACAGGGAGCTTTCTGGAAAAGGTCTTTTTATACAACCCATCTCGCATATTACCTGTATTGAAGGTATTATGATGCATGATTTAAATTAATAGATTTTTGAATCAGGTTCTCAGGGGAGTGGTATCAAATTTATCTCTTCTGGTGTATTTAGTACATTGGTCAGCTTTCAACAAAATTGTTATTAACAAAATTTGGTAGAAATAAATACAACAATTGTGCTTTGATTGTTAAATCAGCTCCCCATATCTTCAACAGCCTCACCAGAGTTTGACCATGGTTACTGCCTGCCCAGGTCTTCAATGTGGCTGGGTCCCCCAAATGGTACTGCTTCTCAAAACCTGCAAACTCCTGTTTCCAAACTAGTTTTGCTAGAATGACAAAAATACTTCCAATCCTACATTGGTCAGGTTACACAATTGTGCTTTCTTTAGTCTTGTGCTTACTGTTTTGTTTTTGCTAAGATTGCAAAATGTATCAATTAACTGTGTTGTTTGCGTGGTGTCTGATAAGGCATAAAAAACACTTCATTATTTCAACAGTATGAATGTGTCATTCGTGGTGCACTAATATGGATGTAACCAAATTTTGCTTTACACTTTCCCCTTATTTCAAATTCGGATTCATTCACAATTTACATATTCCTATGACAATGAATAGTTGAAGTAAAATAATTACTACATGCTTAGTATAATAGGAATTGCATAAACCCACAAAATGATCAATTATTTAATTATATTGTTTGCTAACTGGCAGCGTGACCTAGGTTGTGTGTTTCTATTTGGTAGAACGCAGTCAGGATAGTGAGGTGGTGCTGCTATCTGACTCCAACTCCACTCAGGATGCTTTCACAGATCCCACCAGCTCACAGGACAGCAGCCATAAACGTGTTTCTGGTAAAGCCAGTTCCACATCTTCTGAGAGTACAACGCCTGTGAAAGAAGGGCAGCCTGTATCTGATGACACAGGTATGTTGTATGTAACCAATGCAGAAAATGTTTTGAATATTTAGTAAATGTACCTACATAAATCTTTTTTCTGCTAATAATTATAACAAAACTAGTTCTTTCAATAATAATGGAACACAAAAATAGCAGGTGAACTTTTAGAACAGTAATAATAACTCCCAGTAATCATCTCTTTTAGCATTAAACAGTGTGCTGGTGGAAGAAAAAAGCATCCAGGAAATAGTTGAGGTGGTCACACTTCCTCCAAAGGTTTCTGCAGACGTATGCCCACATCCTGCCATGCCTTTCCCCGCCACCCCTCCAAAACCATCCTCCTCACAACAGGCAGCTCCTCAAACCCCAGTGAGTGAGAGCAAGAAGAAGCCAGAGCCTCCACCTGAAGTGATCGAGGTGCCCAAATCTTTGCCCGCTGAGCCTGACGAGCAAAGGCGGATGCTTGTGGAGATGTGTGTCCGGGCCTTGTTCCTCTGCCTTGGCCGATTCCCACAACATTACAAAAGCCTTTACCGATTGGCATTCTTCTACAGCAACAGCAAGACACACCAGGTTAGTTATTTGTGAAAAGAGCAGTGTGTGGTAGTGTGAAATAGCGCTACACCATCAGAATTCTGGTGGTGGCCTGTAAGCTCTGCAGTGATAGAAGTTGCTGAAACGGCCTGTGTTGGCTGTGAGGCTCTGTGGGCAGAGGTGTGCGTGGGTGGAAGCACAGCACTCTCTCAGCCAGTTTGGCACAGGGAGGTTATGTAGGGCTTCACTGCAGTAGCATCATTTCCCCTGCCTTTTGTATTTGTATTGTTATTTAACCTTATTGTTGTGGTTGTCTTTCAATAAGAGAGTGTACGTTGATTCTGTTACCCCTCTTTGATCTGCTGGTGTGATCCAAATGTTGATTTGTTATATTGACTTTTCATAATGTATAATAATATATAAATCATATAATTACTGTACTCAATGTACATACCTATTATGTTTTGGCCCCTTATTTAAAAACCTTTATGGATTATAGCCTAATTATGTAAAACAGAAACTACTGAGCCAAGCATTTATATTTATCTTCATTACCTGACACATTGTTTAATTAGTCTTTGTTTGTGTTAGCTTTAATAAACACGGTTGTTTTATTAAATTCATCAAATGTATGTCCTTTTATTCTTCATTTATTTTTTTATTTCACAGAACCTACAGTGGGCCCGAGATGTGTTGCTAGGAAGCAGTGTCCCATGGCAACAGCTGAAGCACATGCCAGCACAAGGACTTTTCTGTGAAAGAAACAAGACAAACCTGTTTAATGTACGTAAGTCAGAGTTCATTATGTAAGTGTGTTATTCTGTCACGTCATCACATGTTCTTACCAAGACTGACATTATAGAGCTGCTTCACATGCACAGTTGTTTTCATAGTTAGTGAGCAGTATAAAGATAAAATATTACTCATATTACTACTTGTCAGATGCAGTCACTGAAGCATGTGAATCACTGAGGTGAATCTGCAAATTCATGACTAATGAATTGTCTGAGAGTTTGTTGAAATAGGATGACGGTATACTGTGTTTGTTTGCACACAAATATGTAGGTACATATACAGTGGAGTCTGAAACAAAATATAAGAAATGCTAATATAAGGTTTCTTTTGATGCTAATTTAAAGACAAATTAAGGCTTAATGTATTGAAAGATCCCAAAATGTCTAAATTACCACATTGAGTGTTGTAATTGAAATGATTATGACTTCGTTTGTATAGAGCTAATTGTTAGTGCCTGTGTTAACAGACTGTATTGGTGATGTGTGTAGTTGAGCTGGAGGAGAGCTCTAAGGCTCCCACTGGGTTCTTGCAGAGCCCCTTCTGGATTTAAACCTGCCACTCTGGCACACCAACTGTTGGAGCTTTACTGTGCCTTCAAACCAAGGCCTTTCCCTCTTCAAAGCACGATAAAAGCCTTTTACAATATATCTCAAATATGCAAAATATAAAGTTGTTTAAATGTTAACTCTAACTGACGCCTGTGTATTAGCCTGACAAATTAGCTAATGTCAGACTGATAATGCCTGACTGACCAAGGTAATATACCAACTATATTAGTTGATCCAGTTTTGTAACGTGATCTAACGAAAAACTTCAGATTAGTTTCATACTGAGGTTGTGAGGTTTTTTTCTGTAATGATGCTCAAGTTGTATCACTAAGAAGTTAAGCTGTGCTATCCTCCAAATTATAACTACTGTTAAATGTTGGTTAACAAAAATAGATTTATTCTAATAGGATTCTTGGGCACCCCTACTACCCAATACACCATGGCACACACGAGTGCTTACATATTCTTCCACCCACTCAAGTTCTCTTTCTCAGGATCTTTAGAAAAAAAGACAGACAAAGCTTTTAGCCACGGTTGTTAACGCTGAGAGAATGTAAATGAATGTGCGTTTATAGTTTACTTGATTTTGGCTTATACTATACATCCCTCATAAAATCGCTTAATTGTACAGGTGTGATGTATGACTCAAATCTTTTTGTGTAGTTGTAGGTGGAGCTCTCTTAGAAGGACCTTTTTTCAGTGTGGGAGGAGTATTAGAAGAAGTTGATATTTTGTGTAGAAGTGTTTTGAGTGTTGGCGCTACAGCAGTATGTTCTTGATCGCCTTCTAATGCTGCATGTTTGACTCAGTTGACTGCAGTTTTCCTTTTGGTAGCTCACTGGGAAGCAGGAAAACCTATGTGCATTTGCCTGTTGTGTTTATGTTGACCGGTTGTGGATTCACAGCTAGAGTTAGAGGACAGGACCATAATCAGGTGAGGGCTGTTGTCTTTGTTTAACTGGTTGTGCAATTGTAGTGGTGGTTGTTTCATGGCTCTGTATTCTGTGTACATGTTGATTTGTTGAGCCAGTTCTTTTCCTGTTGCTCCGTCTTCAGGGCGCTCACTCTCTGCCCCTCCCCCTGACTCCTTGCACGCTCTACTCATCTCCTGTGAGCTGCACTCCTTCGGTTTCCTCATTACTCCTCTCACTCATGTTTGCGTGTGTATTGTGTGGGCGCACCAATAGGCGGGAGTTGTGATGCTTGGCTCTGATAGGCTGGCACAGGTCAGCGGGGATTGGCTGTTGGCTGTGTATAGTGTAGAGAAGGAAAGGAGGAGGGGGAAAACTCTGGGGTCAGGGGAAAGCGAGCTGGAGTGCGTGGGTGTTTTGTTTTGAGATGGCAGGGTTTGAACGCAGCAGAGGAACGAGTCATCGCGTCTGTCAGTGGCACATTGAGCTCATAGGCCCTGACTCTTGTGGCGTGTTTCCTCTCGCTGTTGAAGCTGCCATTCTCTTCTTCTCTCCTGCTTTTTTGCTGTGAACAGCTGTGCTTCCCGCTCTTCCTCTTCTTCCGCGCTCGCTGCCCAAACACCCAAATGCAACCCGCCCTGTGTTTTCTGAGAGGGAGCCTCTTTCAGGGTGGAGGCTCTGCCAGGACTGCTGGAGCTTTTATCACCAGCAGGAAACTGACCAAAACAATTGTCAAATAGACATCGTGGGTAGCTTTCTTTGGTGATGGTGAGTCCTTGACTGAAACTTTTTGAATATTTTGCAAGTTTGTTATAACGTTTAAATGGAGCTGTTTCCACTATCTAACTATGGTATGTAAACATTTGAGAATGTAGCCTTTCCAAGTCTGACAACTATTTTACAGTCTAGGTTTGCACTTGTTGATGTTGTTTACAGTGCATCTTTCAAATTGTATACACATACAGCACATGATAAACCCGCTACTATATTGTATTTAGTTAATACTAGTACCTCTCCTCATCATGAAGTAACATGTATTTTCATCTTTACCGATGCTCCAGCCATTACTGTAATTCTGCTTTTGTACATGTTTCTGTATTCTATAGTTTAGTTGTGTGGTACTTCATTTTCCTGACTCTTGATATTTTTGTATAGTTCCATAACCCTTTATTTACACAAATCTTGCATCATGTTGGCCACACACAAAGCTGCTGCTCTAAATATTGAGCAGTGGACATATTGACTATAAAATGTGAAATATGTTACAAATCTGCTTTAGCTGTTGTGCTGCCACATAATCTGTGTAAAGCCATGGCTCTGCTTCCACTAAACAGATTTACTGTGGTTGGATGATTCTCTGATGAAGAACATCTCCTCCATTAAAGATCATCGTACTTGTCCTGCTCCTGTTTGAGGCTTTTACTAATCTGTGCCGCTAGTAGTAGTTCATTGCATCATATATTTTTTGTCAAATTTTGTTTTTTTTATACACATCAAAGCTTGAACAATCCCTGATGGCAGTACACATAGTGGAACATATTTCGAATTTCGGTTGACATATGATTTTAAGTAATCTTGACTACTATCTATCAAAACAGTGACCAGTCTCTACTCTTGCCTGAAGGAGGAATCTGATTCCAGTCTCATGTAGACATTGTTTTGCTTTGTCTCATGTGCCTCTTCTTGAATAGTGCTACTCCACCACCAGTGTGTTGAGAGTAAGATTTAAGCCTGGGTAACCTGCTGGAGCAGACATCTCACAGAAAAAAGTGGCTTCTACATCAAAACACCTCCCCATGCTTTATGTGAATGTGTTGTTGGCAGCCAGCCTTATGGTCTGTTGCATTGCCTGTTCTGACTCTGAACTGAACGCTAATGAGGCTGCCCGGAGAGAAAGCTACCCGTCCCTCTTTCCCCACCACCTACCATCTTTCTATTCCCTCGATATGGTTTCTTCTTTTTTAAAACTCCTCTTCTTTAAAACTCCTATTAAACCAGTTTGCTTTCTACATTGCTTCCTGTCCAATATAGTTGGTGTAACTGGTGCTGATGTCTACCTGGTAACTATTATCTTGGGGATCAAAAAGCTTTTGCATCAGGTGTAAACAATAATAATGCTAATATCTTTATTTTCTTTAAATGAAAAGGGACAACAACCTAAATGCATGTGTTGTTTTAGCACAGTCATAACCAGCATCTTTCTTCTCTCAACCACCAGGGCATCTGGCGTATTCCAGTAGATGAGTTAGATCGCCCGGGAAGTTTTGCATCTCATATGAACCGTTCCATTGTCCTGTTACTGGAGGTGCTGTATCAGCTTAAAGATCACGATACTCTGGTGAAGGTCTCCTTCATGTTGCAGAGGACCCCTGATCAGGGAAAGTAAGAAACGTGACCTTATTTTTCTCCTAATGGTACATACTGTATGCCTAAGGTTGGAAAATACTGTACAATGCCCTGCCTACTAACTTTAACTCGTTTTCGCTTTCCTTGAAGGAAGTATTTACGGGATGTTGATCGCCAGGTCTTGGCCAAGAGAGCATTTTTGCTAACAGTAAAAGTCTTGGAGGACAACCTTAACAATCTCACAGGGGTAAGAAACTGTAGTATCTGTGTTGTAAAAATCTGGCATGTACATGGTTCACTTATTGCCTGTTCTATTTCAGGTTTCTGAGAAGCTTCCCAAAGCGGTAGCACCCTTGATGGGGGAGATGACCACAACAGAGGTATCTAATAAGGC
The DNA here is from genome assembly GCA_036025475.1 of Philypnodon macrostomus. Lineage (NCBI taxonomy): Eukaryota > Metazoa > Chordata > Actinopteri > Gobiiformes > Eleotridae > Philypnodon > Philypnodon macrostomus. The sequence goes on along the minus strand of JAVQKC010075818.1, from coordinate 5,274 downwards.
CGCTTCAGAAGACAACAAACAGGGCCCTCCCAAGAAGCCTGGGCTCATAGAAGGAGTTTGCACCACAGGTCCTGAAAGTGTGGCACGTGAAGCCACACAAGACACCGACAAAGGGAGTAAGACTGTGGAGAACTGTCCAGGAAAGGCTGACACTGTTGGGAATGAGGCTCAAAGAGTTGCTGTTGGAGAGCCCATGGAGCTGGACTCTGGCCACTTGAGGAGGTTATCTAGTATCACAGATTCTCAGGGCAACCAGACTGGGAAGGACACATCTGTTATTACTGCAGAGGCCCAACAGAAAGTGACTGACAACAGCAGAGCTCCAGAGCTGTCTTTGGAGGAGCTCAGCATTAGCTCCAAGCAGCAGCAGCTACAGGCCTCAGCTCTTAAGGTCACAGCGACCAGCAGCACTGACCAGGGAGCATTACGAAAACCCAACCGCAAGAGGAAGCTTATAGAGGATGTTGAGTCTGGTAAAACCCTTCTGCTGGATGCCTACCGCGTCTGGCAACAGGGACAGAAAGTCATGACTTATGACCTGGGACGCATAGAAAAGATCATGTCAGAGACATACATGCTTATAAAACAGGTAATCCTTGCAACAAGGCAACACCAGCTTTATCTGCAGTGTATGCAGCCTAATACAGATATGACATCTTTTCTTTCGCAAAACCATGTCATTTTCTAAAATAAAGCTGGAACCACAACTAAATTAGCAACACAACACCCACTTTAAAATGGGTACTTTCCCTTAAAAAGTAACACATTCTTAGGTTGTACTTTCACTTTGAGTCAATGCCAGAACCCCCAAAAGCTGTGGTTAGTGTGATGTACTATAACTTCCTCTGCAGCCAAAACCTAAACACATCAAGAAGGTATATTATGAATTTATATTAAATACATTTTGTGCAGCTATTTGAAAATAAATGTACATCTTAAGATGGTTTACTTGGCCTTAGCTATTGTGGCATTAACAGCATGGTAATAGATCTGTCAACGCCATATTGAGCTTCAGATCAACGCATGTCATTGTCTTTTTTCAGTTTATTAATCATAGCTGTTAACCCTTAAACATGCATAGATGGTCCTAAACAGATGTCTAGTTGTAAAATGCATTTATTTTTTCTTTATCTAACATGACATTTGTGAGGGTCTTTGAAAGATTGTACAGAACACATCCCCAAGATGAACTGCTGTGCAGATATAATGTTTTGTAGATAAGCTCTCACCTCCCACACAATGCATATCTAGTTTTACCCATGATGACCCAGAACTATTATCATAATTAACAGGATGCGGGATAAATACTTGGAAATGGCCAGATGAGGGCATTTCAGTTGAATTCGCATGGTGTCTGGTGGTACATATCTAATTACAAAAACAAAGGGGTTTCGAAACTAGCATTGTTTAAACAGTTTGCAGACAAAGTTTTGGAAAATGTAGCTCTGTGGAATTCAGAACAGTAAGCTCTAATGGATTTCTGTTTTGTTTTTTTCCTTCAGGTTGATGAGGATGTAGCTTTGGACCAAGCTGTGAAGTTCTGCCAGATACAGTTGGCAACTTCAGCCCAAAGACAGGTAAAATACTGCACCTCTCACCAAAGGCCACACACTATATAGTTTTTAAATGTGTAGCTTGTTGCACTTGTTGAGACACTGCAGCTTCACACATTTAGGACTCAAGTTAAAATGATTATCAACTGGAGGAAGGTAATTAGCAACATTTTATAAAGATGACTCCGCATATAATAAGGCAGATATCTTACTAATATTGGGCACTGCATTAAAAACAACTCTAAACATAACTCACTCATGGATGCATGGCTCAACTTGATGCTGCATAGTCTTTGAGCTACACTATATGAGCCCAGATATTATGAAGTCATGTAGAGGATATTAAACATGGTTGCTTTAGAACAGGGGTGTCCAAACTATGGCCCGGGGGCCAAATGCGGCCCGCAGAGCATTTTTTGTGACCCTCAGGCTTACCGCTCAAATGGCTCAAATGGTATTTTTACTGTATTTGACTCTACATAATCCAAGTCCGCTTTTCTGTGTGGTTATTGTTTTAATATATAGAAACAGTAAGTGAATAAACCTGAACATAAGTGGTCAGAAAACAGATACAACTGAAGGGGACTTTTGGTGAAGTGAAATCGATCACCTCAGCGAGTGGCCCTCCTCGGTATAAATCTCTGACATGTGGCCCTCAGTGAAAATAGTTTGGACACCCCTGCTTTAGAATGTACCTATTGTTTAATGTCTTGCCATTTATGCACTTGTGTCACTTCACTTTCTTGAGTTGTAATGTAGTTAAAAATCAATAAGCTCTATCTTTTCTTAGAATGACCTCAGTCGATGAGTAATTTGGTAATTCCCAAGCGTATTTAGGTCTGTCTTGCTCAAACCTGCCAGTTTTAAATATAGCCCAGTGCCTGGTCTGATCGCTCCCCTGTTGTACATTCAGACTCAGGATTAAGGAAGTTTTCTTGCTAAACGTAGCTGTGTTCTTATCGTTTATCTAGTCTTTAGTTGGTCTGTCAGACTCTAGCTTATCTTATGACTGCCCCTTCTTCACGTCCCTCCAGCACACACGGTCGTCAAGGGTCCCTCTGCCCTCTCTTTTTCTGCATCTGGTTGCCACAGTGATCTTTCCCAAACCTCAAGCTCATAAAATATTGCTGAGGGCAAAATAAGTCACACTTCTTAAACTTTAAACATCACATTTTATGCACAATGCTATTGAATCTATTTTTGTTGTTGATGTTGCACAGGAATGTATATGATAATAATAATATGCTATAAAATGCAGTCTCTTTCCTGACGTGGAGGTTCCTGCCTTTTGTCCTGCTTTTTTAACACTCTTTAAAGTGAAGTTGAATAGCCGATTTGATTATTATGTTCTGAAGACTTGCAGGTCTGATTTAATTAAACACAATCGTTAGAGCAAGTGATATTCCTAATTTAAAGATAATGTAAATACTATCAGTTGGTCACATGTTCCTCACCGACTACGTCTGTGCAAGTTCCAGTCATTGTGTTATCACTGCGCATAAGTGAATCTTCTGAGTGTTGGCTCTCACGTAGACATATCTGTTTTTCCATTGGGGAAACTCCATTGCATGTGAGTTTAATACGCAGCTGAACTCTACACTGACTTCTTGTAATGTGCTGCAATTTTGTCAGGTACAGTCCTCCAGAGGCAGGGTCCAGCTGACTTGTCTGTGTCTTCAATGTTTAATTCATGAGCTGGCTTTGTAGCTGGTGCATGCTTGACACTGCTCTCTGTTGGGCTGATCTGGGATCTAATGTGCTGCTTCAGATAGTTACTGTTTGATTTTTGCTATGTTCAGTTTTGTAATTCCCATGGGTTGCCTCATCATACACAGCTACACAATTTGACTTGATCTCTGAGTCACAGCAGAGCACAGCGATAAACATTGTTTTGTCAAAGCAAGACCATTACACTGATGTGATTTCTGACAAATGTATATCTCATAACCAGCAGCAACTGTCATTTACATAAAGAATGCTCTTGATATAATGCAGGTCAGTTTTAGGTCTTTGTATTTGTCTCTGATGAATTATTTTTCTGACTTTCTTTAAATTTTTAAGATGAAAAAGTGTGTAAGGCTTTGAATTTATTTCTTTTTAATGTGCCCCTCGGCGTTGCCATGACAGCGGCTGTGGGAGCAGGGCGGCTGTTGTCACAGGTTGTTTGTGCAGCTTTTGTGTTTATAAGTGGTCCTCAAAAGGACACCCAGGAAAGTGGCTCACAGGGATGTAGTGGGGTGTAAAGCTGCTGCTCTTGCCAGGACCCATCACATCGCTGTCAGTCTGAGCAGCAGTAGGCTGTAATCAGGTGAATTTTGCTGCTGTTTAAAAAGTGCAGTGGTCACGACTGGCTCTGTCTCTTGCTCTGAGGTGTGCCTTTGGGACCAGGATAGTCACTTCTCTGCAGTGAACCTTAGTACAGAACGATGAGCCACGGCAGGATACTCCAGGTTAGTTCCACCTGATGAACTCTGCTCTCTTCTGTCCAGCAGTCTTCTGTCGACACCCCGTCCACTCCAAAGTTCACCAAGGAGCATCGAGAGATCTTCTTCCCCACCTCCCTACCTACGCCTGTCCTGCTCAGCCACAGTACCGTTCACCCTCTGTCTACTGTGGACCCAGCCAAAGTCTATGAGCCCCTAAACAAGCTTCCCAGACCTCACGCCTCGGGCTTCTACGAGCAGGCTCAGCACCGGAGAGCAGCCGGCCACTTCACTGCTGCCATGGCCTTTGTCCCACACACAGGTACGACTTACTTTACTGACTGAGGCAATAAAGGCTCTACTCTGTCATTTTATCAACACAAAGATATCGTCTATTCAATGATTTTTCTGAGGGCGGTTGTATACTGGCACAACACCCTCTTGTGATGAATGCTTTTTAAGACATGCTCTTTAGTGACCAGCAGGGGTCTCTGGTGGTCTTCTATTCTCTTACATAACTGCAGACCTTGGCTGTGTTACAGTTTGCCTTTTATTTTTTGTCAGCTTCATTGTTTTCATCTTTAATTGTGAGTGTAGCTATCATTTTGTCCAGTAGTTTTCACATAGTTGCTGTTCAATTATCAACAATCGTTTACATCTCTAGTGCAGCCATTACTCTTTGTATTGTTAAATGTATGATTTTTGTATAAAAATACATTGTACTGTGCACCATAGATTTAAACATATTTCTATAAAAGTTATTTTATATACAGCACTTGAACTTCTTCAAGGAACATAAAATGGAGACTTGTTATAGTTAATTTTCATTACTTAGTCATATAGAGACGTACCGTGCAGTTCATTAGTTGCTAGGCCTGACTCGTCACACACACAGTGGTATTTAGTCTTGCTTTCCTTAATTGGAATCTGCTGATTCACTGTAGCTTCTGGTCTCCCACCAGTCTATCTGACCACTTATCATTAGCTCACACTGTGCTATGATACAGACATTGTTATGTTAGGGGAGTTGCTATGTTGTGGAAAACACTCCGTATACAATATAAAACTGTAAAACCTGCTGATTTAAATTCTCATTTGCATGCACTCACATTGGTGAGCATCAGGCACTGTGACTGTGTATTATGTAACTGTTTCCATGGCAACACACTGAAAGAGTATTAGATCATTATATCGGCGAAAACAGCGTGTCGCCGATATTATGGAATCACGTCGGTGCGCGTCCGCGTCCGCGTCCGCGTCCGCGTCCGCAGATCCTAGCTGTGAACGCGATAACTCAA
>JAVQKC010075796.1:0-10040 GCA_036025475.1 Philypnodon macrostomus | reverse complement strand
TCTCTCCGGATACTCCCTCCCACCGCCCAAAGACATGATTGTGAATGGTAGAGGATGAACTTACAAACGGAAGTCATTTGTTCAAAAACTACTTACTATTGGCTTCTGTGTCACAATACTATGCCCAATGTGAATTTGTCTAGATCATGTTTTTCACTTGCATGTTGTATGTTGCATATGGTTGGTTTATAATTTTACTACATGGAATTTTTTTTTAAATATCTGAGCTGCTAAACTGTGGCTTCCGTCCCAGCTGAACGAGGATTAGGGCTGAGCATTAAAACTCACATTGAGCCTCATGTGCTTTTTTGCTCACTCGGACTTCATCACTTACATCTGACGGAGGTCAACCTGAATTCAGTTATTGTCGTGATGAACGTCACAGGGATACACCAGGGGATGCTCCGGATGTATGGTGAGTTTTTACCACTCGATGCAATAAAAAGTGTAAGTGTTCAGCATTTTGTTGTTTGTACGCTCATTAATTATATATTAAAATAATATATATAAAAATCAACATACTAAAGAAAAGCTTAGATTTTTCTACTGGTTTTTATTGCAGTTTGTGGTGTAGTTATCTTACAAATAGCAAAATATTTGTATCTCACTATGCAGTGTAGTAGACATTGAGATTACATTTTCTACAGTACTGTATGTTGGCACCCGAAAGCAGTTTTTGTATCTATTTACAATTTTATATTCTATTTGATATTTTATTGTTATGTTTGTGCATGTTTTCGTATATGCCTGATGTATCCAGATGTAGGCGTGTGAATGGGTGATGTTGTGTTATTGGTTGAGCCCATATCTAATCTTCCAACCATCTGACGGCCTTTAATCTTTGGGATGATAGAACAGCGCTGTGTTTTTCCTCTAATCCATCTGCACGCTGCTAGCAAAGCTATGTCTGTGAGGATGACACTCAGTACTGAACAGCCATTGAAAAAGTATTTTTAGAAAGCCTCCCTACTTTTCTCTTTCTCATATTTTTACACAGGTGGCTTTATTTTCAAACAGTGGAAGAAAAGGTTTCTTCTTCTGACCCATGAGGGCAGCCTTCTTGTGTGCCACAGTGCCACCTCTCCCCCTGATCAGCTGGTGTCGCTACAGACCGGCTGTGAGGCCATCGCTGAGGGCAAAGACATCCTAGACCTGCCCCGGTTACCTCCAGGAGGAGCCAGGATCTGCTGCTTCGCCCTCATCCTCACCCAGAACAAATACCTGCTACTGCTCGCAGACACAGCGGCAGACTGCAGGTAGAGATCTACTTAAATGCATTTCTCTTATGTGTCTTTGCTCCAGTCTACTTTCATTCACTTATTATTTACTGTGATTAACCTCAATTTATTGTTTTTTAGTCAATGGCTGAATATTTTGAAAAAAGTAAAACAAGTAAGCTTTTCTGTCTAATATATTATGTACTAGTTCTATAGATTTTACAACTATCATATTATCTAATCTACAGAGTGTGACTTTACCAATAAGTCCAAGTCCCTGTAAGCTCCATCACGTTCCACCTCGCATCACTCTCAGAGATCTGATCCCGGAACAGATCCCAGACAAAGATCCCCTCACACCTCCAATCAGCAGCACAGACACCTCCTCGACCACTGCCATCACCTGTGGATCACCCAGAGAAGGGGGTACTACTTTTTCACCATTTTCAAATAGGTCATAAGACTGTGGCTAGTGCCCTTGAGTGTACTTTTTGCCCCTAGACAAAAATGTGACTTAAACCCATGTTACCATTTTTTTATTAAAAAGTATTGTCAAATAAATGTAAATATACAGTTAACTAACTTTTTCTTTTAATTAATTAACTCACTTTTAAAAATCCGAAGTTTTGCTTGATTAAACAGTTTATAATAGCCCCATATCTGTATGTTTGTTTTTACAGGCTTAAATTCACCCCGCTCGAAACACTACACAGGGGGTGTCCATTCAGTGGGCTGTCTGCGCCATGGCACACTCAACAATGCCCAGGCCATGAAGGCTGTATATCTGCTGATGGGAGGGGCTGCAGCGTCCTCAGCTTTGGGTTACCTTGGTACATGCTCCCCCTCTAATCTGGAGGCCAAAGCTCCAGATTTACCACCTAGCTCCGATTTTTCTGGCGTGGGCCCAACTGGGACGTACCACTCCAACAGCCCGGGACTCGACTCTCCGCACTATAACAGCTTTGACTTTGAGATGGCCGACTCCGACTTTGATGCCTTTGATTGTGGTGGATTTACTTTCTAGTCATGGATTATTTGATTGTCTAATCAATTTTGATATGCCTCAGCTTCTTACTGAGCATTTCAATTCAAATGTTAAGGCTTAAAAATATGTAATCATATATATCTATATCTATAGATATAGATAAACAGATACATATATATATCAAATATATCTATGTTCTTTATAAGTATTGTAATCAGACCTACCAGATTATATTGTGTATTTTCCCCTTGTGTTTTTATTGTAATGTCTACATTGTATATAATAAATGGTAGTGACTTGATTATCTGAACAAGGCTCACAAGTGCTTTCTAGTTACGTACACCAAGGTGGTAAGGTCTTCGGTAGCTTTGGTGTGCGTGTGTGTATGCATGCGTGAGTGTCTTTTAGCAACTTTGCATACAAACTACTCAACTGAACTACTGAAATGTTCAGGAAAACTGAGGAATGACACAAGGAAGAAGTGATTTGATTTTGGGACCGATCTGGATTACGGTCTGGATCCAGGGTGAATGATAAGAATGGCACCTTCTCTTGTCTCTGCTGAGCCTCTCTTGTGTATACACTCCTAAATACACAGTTCTAAATAGAACCTTCTGAAAATAGTGACTTATCTTCTTTCTTTGCTGTGCAACTTTGGCTGCAATAGGGTTACATTAGTTTTCTGCCTCGGATGTCAGTCCCATTTATGTGAATGAGAAATTCTTTGTAAAATCCTGGATCCACACAGTGATCCTTATGCACTCCTAAAATAAAGTGTTCTACATAGTGCCTTCTGTGGAACTGGACACCTCTTCAGAGTTCAGTGAATAAACTTTCTTTGTTTCTATTAACGACAGCAATTCAAAATCATTCAAATCATCTTAATACAATGAGAGGTTAACGCCACAGAAACCACAGTAATAGCCTAATGAAACAATGTCATCTGGCAAGAAGCTGAAAAGGTAGGGGAAACTTGAAAGTAGCTGTTGCAAGACTGCAACTTTGGCTGCAACAGGTGTTAAGAGTGCATATATAGGGGAAATCAGCTACCTTGGCGGAGGTCTGCATGCTCTGAGCGCTTTCTAATTATTACTCCTGGCTGTTGACAGCGACATTTTGAAAGTTACAGTAGGTGCATTGAGATAAATAGTGAAACAAAGCCTTTACAAGTAACACATTTGATTTAAACATGCTGTTTTGAAAGAATGTTTGGGTTAGCATTAGTTTTCACTGGTCTTTTGACTTTCAGTCATGTCAGTGATGGCAGTTACACTATTGTTTAATTATCATGCAATTTGTGTGCAATTTCACAATATAACACGTTATACAAAGTGGTGATTATTGGAATGTATAAAATTATTGGAAATAATAAATAAAAGCTGGTTCTGAAATTGCATTCACAATTCACCCTATAGCTCATTTTGTAAACAGTTGAGAAATTGGCCACAGTCTTAAAACATGATTGTGTAAAATCTGGTTTGGATTCAAGTGTTTATATTTTTATGGGAATAAACTGTAAATAATACAGGTCGGACCTGCTATGACTTCCTGTACTTATTGTAGTGGACGATAGGCCGGTCGAGCTCGCTTCATTGCAGGTTATTTGTCACCGCCCCCCAGTAGTGCTGCAGTCGCCTCCTGTGCCTCGTTCATTCAAAGCGAGGCGAGACTCTCTCCTCCACAATCGACTCCTGTACTTTCTCCCGGTCCGTCTGCCCAGGCATGGATGACGGCTGCACACAGACATGGCACTGCGACATTACACCCTCGACGTCTGCCTCTCCACGCCCGGTACGACCCCTTTATTTAGGACGAGCTGCATCAGGGCGACATGCTAACAGCTAACTAGCCTGCTAATATTAACCTGCTAATGTGTCACTGGCTGCCCTTCACAATACAATCGCTTTATTGATTTGGTTTAAGGACAGCTAAGGTCGTATGCATGTCTATTGTTTTAAAGCGACCCTGTAAATGTCATAGTGACATGTTATTTGACTGCCAAATGAAATGCCATTTGGTTTTGAGAGCAATATTAGACGCTGCACACTGTACTTGCTCTTATTTCTCTTAACCAACAACAAACCGTCGTTCATTACAGCAGTTGCACAGGAAGAGCTGTCTTACAACCATATTTGTAGTTTTTGTTTTTATATAGATTTTGTCTTGCAAAAAAAGTAATTAATTAAAGTAAGTAATTCAACCATTATTTATCCCTGAGTAGTTATTGCAGATGTCACCATACAGGTTTATAGCATCACTTGGATGTTGGGTAGTTCATTTGAGTTTGACAGTTCATTATCCTAATTCTTTACAGTTTAAACCTGATAAAGTTATTTTGAGATGGCTAATTCCATGATCAATGTGTCATCTTTATTACTCAAACCATGTACAGTATGTATTTATTGCACATTTGAATGTTTCTATTCCTGTCTGTATCTTAGTTGACTGTGCCTCCACAGTCCACGGCCTCCTATCCATATTTCATGAGCAGGAAATGACAGAAACTGTTCATGACACAGAAGGACATGGCTACCTGGCTACATTTGTGGGCAAGAACGGACGGTACGTTTTATTGTAGTTTAAAGTGATGCTGTTATTGTCAATGCTGGTTTCTAGTTTATTAATAGTATTGTGATTGTGTAAAAGTGGTCCAACTGCTCATTTGATTGTTTGTTTGGACATTGGGGCTTAAAGTCCTTACTATTCCTTCTCAACCATCTATCACAGTCTCATACAACAACAAAAACCGAACAGCAGTTTAAAGATGGCTTTTTATTTTGTATTTTTTTTTTCGAAATACTATCAAAAAAATAGCTGTGAGCACCCAAACATGGAAGGGTCTATTTGACTTTTGATTTGTCTGGATGTTTGTGAAGAATTTCCCTAAAACTGCATTCTTCTTGCAGTCTACAGGGGGTACTATAGAGATAACTGCCATCACATTGGTCAGATGTGTTCAGGGCTGGGGGGTAATTAGTTGTTTCAGGTTTGAGCCTAATCGGGCAAAGTATGTGCAAGTTAGAGGCTGTCAAATATACCTGACCTCCCAATTCAATTCAAAATGGCCGATTTTCTGTTTGTTTTGGGTGTGGCCATACTAATATTGTATGTTGGGTACACTGTGTTCCATTGCCCTCTGCCAAAGGCAGGCTACATCTAAAATCTTGTAATTACACCTAGTTCCTCCTGTTTCTTTTACCTTTGAGAGCTACACCCCAAGGTCAACTCTGACAGTTCCCATTATGTTAGGAGAGGAGCTAACCGTCCTAACCAACAACGAAAACAATGGGGGAAGTTATGTTCACCTACAACTGATTAATAAAAACTACAACTCCCACAACATGGACTACAACAAACGCCTTTCCTCCACTAAGCACTGAGGTTAACTAGGCCTACACTGTAGTCCCTGACAGTGTATATCAGCGAAATGCCCACATACATCTGCCACAACTGCTGTGGCATCAACTGGCACCTTAATCAGACATGGTGTGATTTCTAAGGGTTTTTATATGGTTAATGAGAAATTAAGAGGCCCCACCCCCAAACCATGACAAACATGGAAGGGTCTATTTGACTTTTGATTTGTCTGGATGTTTGTGAAGAATTTCCCTAAAACTGCATTCATCTTTCAGTCTACAGGGGGCACTATAGAGATAACTGCCATCACATTAGTCAGATGTGTTCAGGGCTGGGGGGTAATTAGTTGTTTCAGGTTTGAGCCTAATCGGGCAAAGTATGTGCAAGTTAGAGGCTGTCAAATATACCTGACCTCCCAAATTCAATTCAAAATGGCCGATTTTCTGTTTGTTTTGGGTGTGGCCATACTAATATTGTATGTTGGGTACACTGTGTTCCATTGCCCTCTGCCAAAGGCACCTAGTTCCTCCTGTTCCTTTTACCTTTGAGAGCTACACCCCAAGGTCCACTCTGACAGTTCCCATTATGTTAGGAGAGGAGCTAACCGTCCTAACCAACAGCGAAAACAATGGGGGAAGTTATGTTCACCTACAACTGATTAATAAAAACTACAACTCCCACAACATGGACTACAACAAATGCCTTTCCTCCACTAAGCACTGAGGTTTATTTCTGACCAGCCACAGTAACCATGTATATACTTGAACACTGTCTGTTTTTGCACATGTGCCTCTTTTTCCACATTATGGTTTCTTGTTTTGTAAATTTGAACAGGAGCTATAGTAAAACACCTCAAGCAAATAATTTCTTCTCAACGTTCAATGAGCTTTTAAACTATCTGAGGCAGTGCTTTTGTACCATTCCCAGGGTTGTCATGCTGCGTGTGCACTCCCAAGGCTTGGTCACCATTGATCTGCAATGTTATGAAGACGATAACATTGTGCAACTAGACAATGTAAGTATAGCATTTATTCATCAGTTTAGCCGCTTGGTCTTTTACCATTATTAATTTAAACAATAAAATATCATGTGTGTTTTTCTGCAGCTTTTAAATGCACTGGAAAAGAAACTAAAAGTTCTATTACATGGAAATATTACAAGGATCAAAAGGTGAGCCAATGAAAAGAGCTATCTCATCGTAAGAAGTTGGAATTGTGGTAATATTTGCTCTGTGTATTGTTCATTGTTTTCCTCCAAGGCTCCCTGCCCTTATACGAGGAGCTGAGGTTGATCGATACTGGCCCACAGCTGATGGCAGACTCATAGAGTATGATATTGACCGTGTTGTTTATGAAGAGGAATCGCCATACCAAAACATTAAGATATTACACTCGCAGCAATTTGGAAACATCTTGGTGCTCAATGGAGATGTTAGTAAGTGCCAACCCCCCCTTCCCAAAAAATATATTTCTCCAGCTCAGCATATGTCAATAGTTTTTGTGTTGTATGTTTTGCAAACGTTTTGATGAAGTAATAAGATGCCAATGTGTTTTCCTTGCAGACTTGGCAGAGAGTGACCTGGCATACACCCAGGCCATAATGGGTAGTGGAAAAGAGAATTATGCTGGAAAGGAGGTGCTTATATTAGGAGGTGGCGACGGCGGCATCCTCGCAGAAGTAGTGAAACAGAAGCCAAAGATGGTCACAATGTTAGAAATATCCTTTTTACATGTTCAACCAAACCAACACGTTTTGTTAATTGAATGGCTATGCATGCTATTACACTTCTGCACAAATGTTCCCTAACAAAGTGTGAACATTGACCAGAAAGTGATAGACGGGTGCAAAATGCACATGAGGAAGACTTGTGGCAATATTCTTGACAACTTGAAGGGAGACTGTTACCAAGTGAGCACTTCAGTTTTACACCTAAATGAGTATTGATCTGTCTTTTAATAATATTTATTTTTCTGACCTGTCCAGATATTAGTTGAGGACTGTGTTCCTGTGCTGAAGAAATATGTTCAAGATGGAAGGACTTTTGATTATGTTATTAATGATCTTACTGCTGTCCCAATATCCACAGAGCCAGAGGAAGGTTTGTATCTCTACTACTCAAAGCTATGATTTTGTTTTTGTACAACCTTCACTTTTCAAAACAGAGCTCATTCTTGCAGATTCGACATGGGAGTTTCTGCGGCTCATTTTAGACCTGTCAATAAAGGTCCTGCACCCAACTGGCAAATATTTCACACAGGTCAGTTTCAATATGGTGCAAGAGTGTATTAAAGTGGTAAAACTGTAAATGAAGATGTTTTGTTGTAAACAGGGAAACAGTGTAAATCTGACTGAGGCATTGAGTCTGTATGAAGAGCAGCTGCAGAAACTCTCGTGTGCTGTGGGTTTCTCTAAAGAGGTGGTGTGTGTGCCATCCTACCTGGAGCTGTATCCTTTTATTACATTCAGCACAATGTACTTAACTATTGCTGGGTTGGGACCCAAAATCCAGATGGGCGGCAGGAAGTGCAGGTTTATAACACTGTGATGGATAAGAATGTCTCAAAAACATTAAATAGACTTACACAGAGAGTTATTTCACAAAAGATCTCTAAATATATGATCCGTATAGTTCTCATTAGTGTAGTGGCCGAGACCACTTTTTCACTGTCTTGGTCTTGTCTCGGTCTAGGACAGTTTTACTCGGTCTTGGTCTCAAACCTCAATATTGTCACATTCTCAGACATAGTGGTCTCGGAGGCTTTTCCTACAAATTATTATTGGAATTAACCCTCAAAGGCCCACATGTTAGACATATTAGAATGTCTTTAGCCCATGGCAGCTCATTGCCTTTTGTTGTTCATCTATTGCCCTGGAATTATGTGCACTAATCACCCCATCATTCCAATACACCCTTTTAAGCAGCAGATATTTGTGTAATCATTGGGTTATGATTTGTAAATATTATTTTCATAACAACCCCCTAAATATTTGGTCAGAATGCTTTTGAAACTGGAGAATGAATGAAACTATATTTTTTTCAGTAATTTTCATAAATTAACAATTTTCTGTGAGTTTTCTAAAATAGTTTTCTATATGAGAACTATTATCGATAGAATAAGCTTTTATTTTAAGCTTTTAATAGCATTTATCATTGAGCGTCTACTTCCTGACCCCCATCTGCTCTTCGCAGGACTGGCATGATGTCCGCTGAAACCCAGCAATAATGATGTACAGTATATGCATTTTTAACAAGTAATATTAGCCTAGCCTCTTTTACTGTATAATCCTTCATTAATGCTCACAGATGGGTATTCTACACCATGTGGAAGAAATGAGAACACGTTATCTGCTTGAATCCCCGCTGCTGAAATGTGAATGCTTCCGTTTCTACTGTATACTGAAGACATGTTCAGACTGACGAGGCCTGATATGCTAATTTTAATAACATAGATACAACACATGTTGTAAAAGCTATACTATAAGACAAACTGCACAACATGGTTTTAGTCCAACCAAACCAAATTTGATTGAGAACTATAAAAAAGTCAAGTCTGAACACACCTTAATGCTGAAGGTGTTCATTTTTATCCCATCTCTGTCATCCTCTTTATGCAGTATGCTTCTGAATCTTACTGCTTCGTTTTAGCTTTTTTCATTTTACTGCAGTTCATCAACTTGTTTTGTTAGTTACATGATGAAGAATGTCCATTTGCATGTACTCTTAAACACACTGATTAGATGCACGTGGTGTAGAGTGTTTACCTTTTTACTTATGCTTTACGATTTGAAAATCTAACTTGACTTGATTTATCTGATTGGCCTATTACTACTTTCAGCCCAGGTGACATGGGATTTTAGCTCCGTTTTTGTTACTGGCCCAAATGTGATGAGACTAAAGTCCGAATGTGTTTTTAAAAGGGAAGCAATTCCACCACTTTAATGCCGCCTTTGTGTTTATGGTGTTTTATGTTTTGTTTGATTAGCACCTTTATCTCCTAAGATTTTATGTTTTTTAAAGACTGTATACGATGCATGTAAAGGACAGTGAATGTAGCTGCATATGAAATACATGACACAGTTACGACTGATATGCTGGGGGACATAATGTTTATTTATTCAATATCATTTCACCAAAAGCTGTTTTGTCCCACTTATGTTGCCATCAACTATTAAAGGGTATTTTGGAGGAGAAACTAACATTTTCATCCTTATTCTTGGCACGTTGATGTATTTCTTGAGCAACATTTAAGAGCTTTTACCTGCAGCAATACAATGACATTGTGCAAAATAGGCAGTTGCCAATAGTAGTGCATAGGCAACACAAAGATAACATAATGTAGCAACAGCTGACACAGGACAGTGTAGACCAGGGGTCGGCAACCTTTTCCATTCAAAGAGCCATTTGGACCCGTTTCCCACAGTAAAAAAAACACTGGGAGCCACAAAACCCCGTTGACATTTAAAATGAACTAACACTGCAT
>JAVQKC010075773.1:0-18001 GCA_036025475.1 Philypnodon macrostomus | reverse complement strand
CTACAACAAACAGGAAGTCGGCCATTTTGAATTGAATTTGGGAGGTCAGGTATATTTGACAGCCTCTAACGTGCACATACTTTGCCCGATTAGGCTCTAACCTGAAATACCTAATGACCACTCGGCCCTGAACACATCTGACTGATATGATGGCAGTTGCCTCTATAGCGCCCCCTATAGACTAAAAGAAGAATGCAGCTTTAGGGAATTTTCTAAATTTGGCAAAGACATTATTCACAAACATCCAGACAAATCAAAAAAGTGATTAAGGTGCCCATTGGTAACAGTTGTAGCAGACGTACGGGGCAGACGTACGGGGCAGACGTATGGGGCAGACGTATGGGGCCGTTTTTGCCAATATACACCTTGCTGTCGGGGACGACAGCACAGGCCTAGTTTGGTTAAGAGGTTTGAGGCTAATCGGGCAAAGTATGTGCAAGTTAGAGGCTGTCAAATATACCCGACTTCCCAATTTCAATCCAAAATGTCTGACTTCCTGTTTTTTGTAGGGTGGGGTCATGATAATATTTTATGTTGGGTACAATGTGGAGAATCACTGTACCAAGTTTCATTGTCCCATAGGGGTCATAAACATGGGGGCGCTATTGAGGCATTCTTTAATTGACCTCTGTAATTTGCCTATGTACATTAAATATACACTAGCACAGATCACTGTGCCAAAATTAATGTGATTTTGTTTATGTTCAGCAGGATTATTGGCTCAATTAAAGTGCTTCAGTCTAAAAAGACTATTTGGGACAATTGAGAGGTAAGCCTGAGGGCAACAAAAAATTGCTCTAAGGGCCGCATTTGTCCCCTGGACCATAGTTTGGACACCTCTGCCTTAAATATTTACTGTTTTCGAGGTGAAAGCTGGGTAGATTTCTAGGTATACTTTGAATATCATCATTAGCCCAAATTAAGCTTGAGTTTTTTGCATTTGCAGTTTTGGAAACTTTCAGTGTAATTGTGATGATTGTAATGGTATGTAATGTAATGGTTTCAATACAAAGGAAAAGAAAAGGAGCATGTGTGCGACCACTAGTTTATGTAATGTGATGTAACTTAGTATTTTAAAAAAATGTTTAGCCAATAATGCCCGTCTGGGCCTCACAAATCTTGTAATTCTATTTGCCCAACTAAAAAAAATGAATAGCCCTGTTGTAAGGCATTTGGATTCCAAACCACACCAACACTTTTCCTACATTGGACTTTTCTGTGTGACTTGAAGCCTCATTATCAGTCATGTACAGTGATAGATAGCTGCCACTCTCATGCCAGGGACATGTGCATGACTGGGCCGAGTGCATACACACTCTGCGTCAGTATTAGCTGTCATCCAGTTGGCTGCAGAAAAGCTGGCCATTTGTGGGAGGTTAACGCTTGGCACTGTCAGATTTGTGACTTTGGGCATTTGGAGGCTGACACTGGGCAGAGTGCTTGTTATCGTCCTGTGAAGACAAGCAGAACCACACAATTGTAAAAGAGTTCAAATTTTACCCACCAAAGGACATTTCCTCATTTCAAAATGGGCCCCAAAGAAAGAACATTTACCTCCTCCAAGTTGTGGGAAGTCTATGAGTTGTTTTGTAGTTTTGTATTTTTAACAATTGCATACTTGTGTGTAAATGTAATGCCTGGATATCATACAACATATTTGTATTTGTGTTAATCTTGAGACATTTCATTGATGACTTGACCAATCAAACTGTCATAAACCTGAAAAAAGCTCTGAGCCACACTGCAAAAAAATGAATATCTAGATTAGTTAAAATGACTTGAATTTCCAATCTTAGAAAAATTGGAGGACATTTATTTATCTATTTAATTATTTATAAAATAACTTAAGAAAGATATATCTTTCTGACTGGTTTTAAAGGTTCCTATTTTAAGCTAAATGATCTGACAAAAAATGTTGTATTCCTTTGGCAGACCATTTAGCTACAAAAAAAAGAAACAAAATATTAAGACCAGTCAGAATTACATTGAAACAAGTCATTTTAACTAACAACTAACTAACAAAAAACAAAGAGAAAGCAAACGTGAATGTAGTGAAAAATTCGATAATTGGCATTAATTGAATGAATGAAATAAATTGACGTCCAAGTATTTAGAGTAAACTCACTTGACTGGCTCCCAGGACTCTCTCTCAAAGCCTCGGTGAATGGACTGGGCGATGGAGGACTCCATCAGGTCCACGTATCGGACCACCAGGGGGGCGTACATGTCCTGCAGGTGTTTGTGGAACTTCCCATTGCACAGATTATCTAGACAAAACAATGGCAGCACAGGCTAAAGTCAGGTATATAAAGCATATAATTGAAGTGTGGAGCGTGAATGTGGAGCAGTGATGATGGTAAAACTGAAGAGTTAAATGTTATTTTAGTGCTGCTGTGATGGCTAACAGTCTGTTTTGCCTGGCCTGCAGCAAACGAATAATACAGAGAAGCTTTAGCTAAAAAATATATGTTAACTAGACCTATGCTGTCGTCCCCAACAGCAAGGTAAAACGGCCCCATAAATCTGCCACAACTGACACCAACGGGCACCTTAATCAGACATTGTGTGATTTCTAAGGGTGTTTATATTGTTAATGAGAAATTATGAGGCACTGCCCCCAAACAATGACAAACATGGGAAGAGCCTATTTGACTTTTTTTATGTTTGTGAAAGAAGTTTTTTGCCAAATTGTATTCATTTCCCTAAAACTACATTCTTCTTTCACTCATTCAGAGCCGGGGGGTAATTAGGTGTTTCAGGTTTGAGCCTAATCGGGCAAAGTATGGGCAAGTTAGAGGCTGTTAAATATACCAATCCAAAATGGCAAACTTGCTGTTTGTTGTAGTTGTGGGCTAAAATATTTTATGTTTGGTACAATGTGGAGAATCACTAACAATTTTTATTGCTCTCTGCCAAATTAAGTGTATCCAGAGCCCCATAGGGGTCATAAACATGGGGGCGCTATAGAGGCATTCTTTAATTGACCTCTGTAATGTGCCGTTATCTATTAAATATTTCAGCATATGTAATGTTATTTTTTAAATTCAACACTTCAATTGTTTATTGGGGCTTCCTACAGTGAGTACAAGAAGGAATCAATGACTGTGGTGTGATTAAATGTTTACATCAGTATCTTGAGGACATCAGAAAGCGTGCCAGGTCTTGTAGTGGTCATGGTTGGTCTACGTACATGACATATGCAAAGTTTATATGGTCAAATTTGTAATTGACATATAGGTGACCTTTTTCAGAGAATGCTCTGTTATTTGTTATTAAGAAGTAATGTAAAGTTTAGTCCGTAAGTTTTCAAAAATAAGAAAATGCTAAAAATTGTGATTAAAAAATGCACACCTTTAATGCTAAAAAAATGAGTGTTATCAGAATGTGCCTGATTCACACAAGCTGCGCATCAGTGTGTGTTTGGTGCTCCAGTAGAAATAAGGACGCCACATGCAGTTGAAAAAGCCAGACAGGCAAAGTCCCACTAACATTGCTGGATAGGAAAAAAAAAATAAATATACAAAACGAGGCATATACCCATGGTAAAAGGACAGAAATTACAGACATAACATCCAAAAAGAATGATATAGTGATCAGACATAGTACAAGGTTGTTATTGCACACTTCAGTGTGAACTCTGCAAGTGCAGATTTTAGAGCTCATGACCAGACAAGTGACACACACTCATAGAATAGTGAAGGAATATTTTGAGGTCAAATCTAATTTCTGAAAATGGTCCCTAAATGTGTATGGTTCTGCTGTATGGAGCTGGTAAGTGGTGTAAGGTGTGTTGAGAGGGTGTGTGGTGATGGTGTGTGGTGCCTAGTGCAACACACACAAAGACCATGAGTACATGTGGTGATGGTGTGTTGTGATGGTTGTGTGGTGCCTAGTGCAACACACACTAAGGCCATGTGTGCACCTCTTGAGTACATATGCTGGCATCCTGACTGTCATGTTGGCATGGTGACAACCGTGACACAGTTCTGCATTGGGAACAGTGAACTCTGAGTATGTGTCTTTGTAAACCCAGCCTTAACACTGTCCCTGGGTCTTCCTCGGCTTCCAACTGGTAAAAAGACAACAGTGAAAAGACCACAGGAGATAAAGTGGAGGCCAGTGTGTGCTAATGTGATGGCTCACGGCTCCATGCAGGGTGTGCCGCTCCTCTCTCTGTCTCTTTGTTTTCTCTCCCCCTCTGAGCATGTGCGTGTGTGTTTGTGTGTGTGCGTGTGTGTTTGTGTGCTGGCAGCGGACTCAAGGTCGATGATACACAGTAGGTGCTATGTTTGTTGTGTTCCCTGATTGCCACGCGTCCAATTAGCCACTTGAGCGGCTGCTGTCCACTTGGATGTGTGGTGTCCAGGAGTGTGTTCATGGGGCTCGCCGCGGCCTAGCTACCACTACTTTAGACCTCATTAACTCTTCCGGTGGCAGCCCCGCGTTGGCGCCTGTCTGATGATAAGGCTATTTACTCCTCCATAAGTGCACCGCTGTGGGGCAGTGCATCGGATGACCTTCTGTGGAAAAGATGCCTCTATCAAAACAACGACTGTTGTGTGAGTGAAGCAGGGGGCGTCCTGATGCACTCATCTGAACAGGCCTCTTTAACTCACACAGGAGTTGTTGGTATAGCTATTCTTAAATATAATTATTAACAGAAAATAACTGGTCAGCCAAGAAGGAAAATCTAGTATAGCCAGCTGTGACGTGGTGGCGCTTACTGATGTATAGTAAACTGATCAGAAACGACATAGTACAGCAGGAAAACTTGGCATGATAGACAAATTAATGTATTATCTATCTATAAGTCATGACAAAAAAATGTAGTTACTGAAAAAATGAAAGACTGTGATATTGTTACGATATATATATATATTTTTTGTGCAATATATAGACCCTTTAAAATGTTTGTTATATGGAATCCTCAAAATTCCAGAATGGCGGCGACTGGAGCAAAAGTGAATTAACTTTACAAAAAAGTTGGGTTTGTGGTGAGGGATAGAATAATTCTGAATACAATTTTTCATACAATGAAAAAAAACTATTGTGGTCATCAACATTTCTGTAAGGACTAGCCAAAAATTTAACTGTTACTAATGTGTACATTAAATAAACATAAAATGTGAGGTACATTAACTAATGTTTCCTAATTAGGCTCTGACATTACCTACATGTGATGTGGTTGTGATTTGTCAAAACCATCTTAATTGTCAATATTTTGTGGCTAATACTAATTTCTCCATAGGAAAATGTATTATGGTCTTGCCTCCAGTTGCCTCCATTCCAGAATTTAGTATGTTCTGGTTACAAACTCTGTAAGGGTCTATTGTGCAGCCCTAAAAGGTAGTTATAAAAATACTATTCACTTTACCACAACTGCCCCAACAACAAAAAACAAACAGGGGCTAATTTACCAATGCTAACAAATGAACAGGACAATCATCTCTTTTCAGCGCGACATAAGTGTGCAGTGCTCTGCCTTCTCCTTGACTCCGGCCTGACACAGAGAAAAGGGGACGCGCTGCCCGGGGACAATTAGCACTACGCAGATGGAGTGTATCCTTTACATCACTGCAGACAGCTCCTAAAGGCTACGCACACTTCATTACTGACATGACTGGCCTCCAGCAACCACCACAACCTGCTCATTATGTAGCACACACACATGCACAAGACGTGACGTTTACATACAGATCATACACTCCAAATGTTTACGGGTTAACTCTTACTTGAAAATATCTAAGAAATCTGTCAGAAAATACTATACTCAATATCCGGAAATCGTCCATGGCTATTTCATGAAGATTTCTATTTAAAACATTGAAAACAACACTCTTTAGTAACTATACACAGCTTGTAGTGATTTTATGATATAACTGTACATAATATAATATAATATAATAATCTACATATTTCTTTGGGGCTCCCCCTGCAGGACCTTCGCGGACCGCTGGGGTGCCCCGGACCCCAATCACTGTTTTACATCATAGAACAGAATCACACAATGAAAACACAAACTTGACGTGAAGCTCTTGAAGTTTCCAGCTATTCTAAATAGACATGCGTTGATCTGACTTTTTCTGATTAAGAGTATACTACAAATAAATAAAAAATTGTATATATATATATATATATTAATTAATAATTATCCTTTGTGAGTTAATTAATAATTATCCTTTGTGAGTTACAATGTAATATAATGTAATCTGCTAAGTATAAGTATTTATCTTCTCATAATTAGGCTGAAGTTAATAAGTAAATATATTATAGGATAACGGTATCGGCCTCATTTACCAATCCACGGATCCAGCTGCTGGGCCTGGATTGGTACCGATATCGAGTCAGTATCCCTAATTGTAACTGTATGGTTCAAACCAGAGTAATTGTGTTGTGTGGATGTAGGGACACTCACAGTCCACCCTGAGGAAGTCGTTGAGCAGTTGGAAGAGTGGAAAACTGTCCCAGCTGTCGGGGGGCTGCACCTCCAGGGCCGCATCCATGTCTACCGCATACAGGCACAGGAAGGTCTCAGCATGCTCCACCATCAGGTCTGACCACCACGCAAATGCCTTCAAATTAGACAGGGGAGGGGCCCCACAATACCAGAGGGAAGAGGGAAAATACATTCAAAGTAATACAGAGACTGAAAAATACATTGAATTTACAAGTGAGGCTGTAACTCCAATCACTTAAAGTTTTTTATTTTTCAATAAATATCTTAAAGCTGAAGTCTGAAGGTTTCCTAAAATGCTGAAAATGTCCTTTCTGACCCTGTTCTATGATGCAAAGTACATAATCTGTCATAATAATTGTTTTACATTAGTCCCTCCTCTGGCCTCGACAGCCACATCAGATCAAAGTTTGTGGGCTATAACTTTGACCAATTGTAGTTGAACTGGCAGCCCATGCAAATTCTGACTTGATGTTGCAGTAGAGTAGCCTGCCCAGTCGCGACTCTTTTCCTATTCTATACAGAGATGTTAGTCTGGTCACTCGATTGTATTACATTTCAAGGGTGGAGTTTACAATAGTAAACCGATCAGAAACGCTAGACATAACACTAAAACAGCTTGTCATTAACAAGGAAGTCACGTTAGCAAAGTTTGTATATGACACCTCCAATTACAACTCGTAAGCAGCTCCTGATTGGTCCGTCTGGAAAATCACAGTGAAATGATTCGCTATGAGGCTAGCTGTAGAGGCCAGGGGAGGGACTTAACTATACTATAGGACACGCTTTTTATATGTTCTTAGATATTGAAACCTCCAGACTGCAGGTTTAATCTTTGAAAGCGGAACAATATTAGGCCCAAAACATGACTTTGTTCCCTGTCATGTCAGTTTACCAAGTACTAAATACAATTTTTATGTGACATTGCAGTGTACCAAAAATTTCTTTCTTACCCCACTGGCAGACAATTTTGCTTGAAAAAAGAAATCAAATATTGTCAGAAGTACCTTGAAACAAGTCAAATAATCTAGACTTACTAATTAATAAAAAAAAAGTATTCAAGACTACTCAAAAGAAGATGAATATTCTGAAATAAAGTCATTTTTACTCATCTAGATATAAATGTTTTTCCTTGTAAATTAATAAATGTGAAATTAAATTCAGGACTAAACAAGTCTGTAATGATGGACTCCTGAGTACCACTACGTACCACCGGTGGGACTTGCACCACTGTTTGAGAAGCTCTTTCTCACATTTCACCATCTGAATTCAAGCTTTTGGAGGACTTTGATCCTTGAGAAGCAGTTGGGGAGTAGGAGCAGGGAAAACAGCGCTTGTGCACGGACCCTCCACCCCCATCGCCCCCACTTCAGTGTTGGCCCACTGAGGCAACAGCAGGCCTGCACTGCACAAAATTATTATCTATATCAGTTAAAGTAACTTATACTTTCAGAAAAATAATCTTGATTTCAGTAGTTTAGATTTATTTACTTTTTGTGGCTTGTTTCAATGTAATTATGACTGGTTTACATTTTTTATTATTATGTCTTATATTTGCTTGAAATAATAATTTTTCCCATTTCAAGTGCAATTTTCTTATTCCACTGATAGTTTCTTGAAATTAGGAAAAACTGTAAGAAATCTAGATAGTTGTTTTTCTAGGACCTCTAAAGTGTTACAAAATGTCTTCCAAAAACGCAAAGCAGTGTTGGCGGACATTTTGTGACGGTTTAGAGGAACATTATGTGACACAAATCACAATTAAATTTCTGAATTCATGTCATTTTAACTCATCCAAAATTCATCTTTTGCAGGCCTGGCATACTCCACTGAAGTGGTTGTCATGCACAGCAAAACACTTCGGCGGCTGCTGCGGGGGCCGCTGTGGTGTGTGCTCATTCACATCAAGCTGTCGAAACTGTAATGTGAATGCTCCCATGGGCCCGGATGGCGCCGCTGAAGAGGAGGCATGCACTCGCCATGGGGCTCTCAAGCAGTTGTGTGCCTCAAGTCACCATCACATGCACTTTGGTCTGTACAGACTTTAGGAACTTAAAGGTCTACTCCGTAAGTTTCCTAAAAAAATAAAATAACAATGCTTTATCTGACCCTGTTCTATGACGTAAAGTAGGTAGTAGGAAGGTAACATAATTATTTTACTTTAGTCCCTCCGCTGGCCTCTACAGCAACATCATAAAGACTTTACATCATAGAACAGGGTCAGATAGTCAATAGTATAGAAAATAATATTTTCTTATTTTTGGAAATCTACGAACTATACCTTTAACTTGGTCACACTAAACTTTAGCGCACAGAAATAATTTAGCAAAAATACAGTAATAGTGTGGTAATAAAATTATGGTTACCAAGTAATTTGAAAGTATAGTAATATCTCCTGAGTTTCTGGGCCTATTGATACAAACCATCTATTGAAAGACAATTCTATATATGTTTAACCATGTTGCGATATCGGTATTTTGCTATACTATGATGCTAGTTCAGGTAAACAGAAACAGTTAATTTGCTAGTTGCAGCAAAATCAAAACTTAAGAATAAGCAGGGACTAAATCAAAGCCAAAATACAACTAAATTAAAAGGTATTACAGAGACCATTTGACAGATGCTATTTTTTGAATGGTGGCAATTTCAGGCTCAACAATAAAGCAGCCTTGAACATAAAGACAACTGCCAGTCATAGCATTAGCATCTCTGAATACAACAAAAAATCCATCAAGAACAATTAGTTTTATTCCTTTCTCTTTCCCTTTTTCTCCTCTTCATAGACACTAGTATTTCTTTTGCAGATATTTGCTTTAGTGTTCTGCTCAGCCATTGTGCAACTAGTTAGCACCAGAGCTAATGTGTACACAAGCACAGCCAATGACACTTCCTCATCTACACAGCAGGCTAACCAATAACAGACGAAGCTACCACGTTGTTTTTAGGCCCCACAGAGTCCCAGGTATATGACTAGCCTACTATGTGTTTTTTTGTTTTAGTACGCCTAAATAATTGTGTTCCAATGGACTGTAAAGTCAATTTTGAGTAATTAAACTTTCAATTTGTAATTATCTTGCCTAATAATTATACCCTGTATATTTACAGAAAGTAATATTTTATAGAATAACCTGGTAATTATGGCAAATCTATGGATACTGATAGCCTTAGGGTAAGTGGTTGGTAATAACATAGGACTGAATAGGAAATCTGTTTATTACCACACTATTACCATATTATTATGTGCTGTAATGCGCTCTTTTCATAATAAATATTTAACATTATGCCTGAAGGTACAAAATTAATAATAACATGAGGGCACACAAGGCAGGGGCAGTTGAATGTTGCTCTGATGTTGGTGGTAGGCATGCCCCATGGCATACTCTCACGTGCTCACTGTATCTGACCAGGATGAGGGAGAGAAACATACTTTTTGCAATGTGCACAACCCCATTCATTACGTCACACTTGCTTAAAAGTAGTCTGAGATGAGGGCAATGTCTGAATCTGTGCCCAGAAAAACATTGTTGAAGAGGTAGTGGTTTCATCATGTAGGACTAGTTGTGAAACTGTATATTTAAAAGGTCCTATATTATGTTTTTTTTGCACATTTTGGATACATTTTTGGTTACCATTTTACAACATTAAACAGACAATATTTATCCTAAACAAGCTGTTTTATGGAGCTCCCACTTGGAATGAGAAATGGTTTCCAAAAAATCTCCAAAGCCTTGACACCCTCACAGCCAAATACACAATTTCTCCAATCAGATACATTGTGCTGGCAACAATTAATCTCTAAATGTGTATGTTGACAGTGCAGGAGCAGACAGAAGCACTTTTTGACAATTTATGACATCACTCAAACATGCCCGAATGAAACAAAACACATCTTTGCGTATGTGTTTGAGGCAGAAACAACATTAGAATATGGTTAAAAGCTCCTAGAAGTTGATTTTTATGCAGAATATGGGACCTTTAAGATATTTTTATCGCGAGCTATCTGTTGACGTGTGAGACAGCCAGTTTCCTAGAAGTATCCAATATTTGAACCTTTTACAATTTTTTTTGTCATGGGATGGGAAGTGTCCTGTTGTAAAATACAGTTAAACTTGGAAGTCTCTACATCTTCAGGATGGAGAGGTTTTCTGAGCACAGCAAAAACAAGGCATAGTTGGACTGACATCAGCACCTTGTTTTTGTTCACCAAACAGTCAAATCAAATGATCACCTCCGCCTTTCTGACATAACTGGAACACTAGGCAGGTATAGTGCACAATCTGGAAGGGGCTGGAAGTCATTCAGTGTGTGTCATGTCTGCTCACTTGTCTCCTCAGATCCTCAAATCTTCACCTCCTAAACTCCTCAGCTGTGGACACTGACTGAGACCATAGACATTATTACAAAGACATCATTCAGAGCAGCACAGCCATATTTGCCAGGGCCACTTCTTGTAAGTGTTCACCCTGCAGTAGCGTACCACCACCGGCTGTGACAATGGAGTGAATGAATAATGTAATTTTAAAGCGTCTTTGAGTCTTGAGAAAAGGGGTATAAAAAAATGGATCATTTTCAAGCAGAGGTGGGTCTGAGTCCTGAGTCACTGTTTGAACGTATTTTCAGAATTTCAAATTAATGCAGGAACAAAATGCTTCTTTTTTTTAAGTAAATGTAACTGAGTAAATGTAACTGATTACTACCCCCCTCTGATTTTAAGCAATAGAAAATGTTTTAATGTTCCTTGTTGTTTGAATGTGGTTAGAAAATGCAGTAATAAGTTGTAGTCCACTACAAAAATAAAAATTGTAATGGTGTGAAAGTTATTTACCATACGACAAAGACGACAGCATATGGTCAAAACATGTTCAGATACAAACACACATTGGTCTGACCAGTCCAGACAAATATGCAATAATGTCTATGTCAGGGCTATTCACCTTATTTGCAAAAATTTAAAAACTGACAACTGACAAATTATTACTAGATCAACATGATTAAAAATACAGGTACCTCACACATGAAATAAACAACAACAATTGAATTATATAGCTGCCATATATGAAAACTGCATCTGCAAAAATTCTGACAAACTTTCACGCTTCATTTGGGTGATAAATAATATTCAAAGAGAGTGTGGGTGCGCTGCAGCAAAAAAGAAAAATGTATCTGCCGCAAGCCAGATAAAATTTCATCTGGGCCAATTTTCGCCTGTTGAATAGGCCCGGTCTATGCTCTCAGTCGGTCTCTTCAGCTGAGGAATTGAAGTTTTTGATCAGTCCAGTGAGCAGACATGAGATGCACTCGCTGTTGAGGAGAAAATTTTAGCATGTTTCCACTAGAACAGCGTGGTAGAGGCCAGGGAGTCACTTTGTGGAAGGTATTTTACAGGAAAAATAAAAACTTTATTACTTTATGTCCGGTATCACTGCAATGGATTAAACTGTACCAGACTGCACCAGTGGAAACGTGCCACAGGAGCATGCCGCCATGTTTTTGTCTTTTTTTTCCTTCTTTTTTGGGGGGTGAAGAAGGGGGGGATGGGGCATGAGGCTGATATGACTAAGTGACATACCTCACTCCCCTGTTCACAAAAATAATGAGTAAAACAAAAACAAAAGCAGAGAAGAAATAAGTCAATACAAGAGTGGAATATATTAGGGCTGCACGTTTACAAAAATTAATTAACTATGATTTTTACGACAAATATTGTGTTTTTCATTGTGTTTTTTATTGTGTTTCACAGCACATTTTAAAACCTGTCTGAGAAGACAAAAAAATATTACTTCAAGAACAAAAAGGTAAGCAGGTTTTTAACAGAGGCTATTATATTGCCTAAAAAAATGGCCACAGTAACGACCAAGTATATTCACTGCAATGGAGAAGAGCTTCTGAATTGCCTTCTAATCATCAAATACAGCAGCAAATATAAACTTGATGGTGTATAATTTACATAATAAAGACCCGGACCTAAATAGACCAACGATGTGGTCCAGTGATCCCAATTAGTGTGTTAAATATACACATTAGCAACCATTAGCTTAATATTACCCCATACCCCATATCTAATGGGGAGAAAAAGTGTTTTCCCACCACGCCAGAAACCACGCCCCCAAATCTGACACTCTGCCGACTCTATCTATTGGATACATAGGATTTTGAGTAGAGACACACATCATTCTAGATTTTAAATGTTGTATTTAACCATGTCTAGTTATTCATTTTTATAGCCACTAGAGAAAATGCCATACTTTTCTTTTACAATTGAAAATGTACATTGTAGCTTTCATTTATATAGTTTGTTCTAGTTTTTTATGGATAGATGACAGTCAGGGTAATGGACCTTCCTGCTCACTGTTGCATACACAATTATGGGAAAAACTATAATCCCAATTATTTTGGTCATAACTGAAATCTTGATTATTTATTGGGTGAAGATTCGTATTTATATTATTCAAAATTAGATTTGATTTTAGCTTCAGCTGTATGGCACAATTCAAAATGAGTGTAGGCCTAAGTAGTTGTTTTTTTCTTGATTATTTTGTTTTTGGAATTGAGAGAAACAATAATTGAAATTCGATAAATTGCACAGCCCCATTGGCCATGGTCACAATTTTCACCAGCCAATGACATTCGCTAAACTGTTGATTTGTTTATACATGATGTTTGCTGTATTCTAGTTTAAAATCTTTTACCATAGATTTAGAAAGTTCCTTTGAAAAGTACCACTGTATCTAATAATTTGTGCTTTCATAACATTAAATTCTCAATTATAAAGAAAAACACTTTTACACACCTTTTTTTTTTTTTTTTAGCATTTTCAGACATGAAAAATAGCTACCAGTATCTGTCATGAGCACAGGTATAATCAATTACATTTACTTAATATATTGAACAAATGGCCCTTCTCAAAGTGATTTAACTGACTATTTTTATAGAATCAAAATATGCACATGATTTTATATTTTGTATTTTTGTCCAATTTCACAAGCTCTTATGGTCACGTAGAACTTAAAGGGGTCCTATGCAACTTTTTTTTTTTTTTAAACCTTAATTAAAACAGCATCTGAATCAATGTGATGGTTGATGTGGGGTGAATGAAGCGTCTTATGAAAAATCAGATATGAAAAAAATTCAATTGTCGAATAGAGAACTTCAGTATGTCTAAGGTCTATTTTCTTTGCTTTATTTCTGTTTATTATCAGTGTTTTTGCCCAAAACAAAAAGGATGGAGAAAAAATTGACCAAAACAGCAACTAAAGTTGCATTGTTCTTCTTTAATATGTAGTTTAGTCACAACATATTTTTATTCACTGTGTGTGGTGAGATATTTAGATTTTTGTGATACGGATATTGCGTTTAATGATATTGTGTGTTGTGCAGCTCTAATTATATAAGAAAAAATACTCTTAAGTAGTGGTGGGCAATATGGTAAAAAATATTATATACAAATTTTATTAAGCCAAGATAACTTTTTCAATTTCATCACAAATTTAGTTGACTTTGTATTTTTTGTCTTACACATAAGACTACTGCTATCAGTGTCTACATACATTATTTTTAACTACAAATTCAATGTACATCCAATCCAACGTGCAGAACATAAATTAATGCACTGTATCAGGATTCAACCATCTTCCCAGATTAGCAGATAACTTCATATCACGATACAATGTTTTATCTTCAGTACACTTTTCAGCAACTTTGCTGACATGTCCTGTGGTTATAAAGACTGGTGTTGTGTGTCTCACCTCAGCGTGGTGCTCCTCGTTCTGTTGCAGCACCTCCATCACCAGCTCTGACAGACGGATGGTGTCCTCCAGTTTTTTAGCCGGAGTCACTAACAGCCCTACATTCTCTGGAGCACAAAGAACAAAGGTTAGTGGAGGCAGTGACGCTCCTGTCTCCATCTATCAGTTATGGGTGACTCTACGCATGCAGCCTCTGAACAAGATGCATGTTTATAGTGTTAACATATTCAGGGCCTTTTTGATGTTCATTGCGGTCATATTCTACACGTATCAGGCATAACATTATGACAAGTCTGAGGACTGACAGGGAAAGTGAATACGCTTTCATCATGTCACCTGTTAGTGGATGGTATATTACACGGCCAGAAGCAAGTTTGTGTCACAGGTTATTCAGTGTGGATTGTGCATGTTCCCCCCGTGTCTACATAGGCTTCCTCCAGGTGCTCCAGTTTTAAGTTTACAAACTCTTGAACTGTTCCTGATAATCCGTTAACCTTTGACACAGCTGGTGGGGCAGTATTGCCATGAGTGGGCAGATTTCAGGTTTGTTTACTTGTTGTAAACAATGGGGATGTGGAAAAAACCATGTATGCTGCTATTACCTTAACAAAATCATTCCACAAAATTGGATTACATTCATTTACAGTGGGAAAGGACAGGTGGTCATAATGTTTGCCTGATCAGTGTGAATATAGAATATAGACACAGACTCCTAATGTAGACCAGTTTAGATCCTACCTTGACTGAATGATGCCTTGATTGAATGATGTGTGTGGTGTGTGAATGGATGACATACATGATCATGGTACAACAAACACTCATCATGCAGGGCTCAAGGCAACTCTTCCATAAGGCTTTGACAGTGTCTGCGGCAGCAGCAAAAGGCCTGCCATATCTTCACATATGCACAACTGTAGGTCATTCACTAACTGGAGGGTTGGCAGTCTCAACCAGTGCATATTTACATTGTCCTTGGGCAGGACACTTGACCAACCTGAGTAAGATGTTTTAGGTGGTGGTTAGAGAGGGCGTAGGTGCAGTACTGATGCCACGTCTTTGCTATATAGGGACTCTTTAGGCTAACTTTGTGTACCAAGTACCATGCACTATAATGTGTTTCATTCACATTTTTAAGTAATCCAGTATATGTTAAAGTATGTACTTTCATTTAATAGATTTTGAAAATGCTTTGACTCCATCCACAGAGAAAGCTTGTGGAAAATCATGAAAAGCTACGTAATTCCAAAGAAGATAATAAACGCAGTCAGTGACAGACAGTGAATCTTTTTACTGCTGCTAAGACACTGCACTGCCATAGAAAAGGAGACTGTGTATGCTGCATTTGACATGTGAAGATAACTCTCATGATACTGTACGTGATACGGGAACACGAGCACTGCCCAAGGTCAGTACACACACATGCAGCCGTTCATCCATGCTGGGCTCTGTTTGGGCTGTGATTTTCACTGGGAATGCTCTTCAAATCTCACATCACCTCTTTATTATTTTTGTAGGACAAATAATAATACAATATCCCAGCAAAGAGTGGATTGGACTTGATTACCAGCTCAGTCAGCAGTGAAAAACACTCTTGGCCACACAACATTGGTGGACATTCGCTGACTGTAGGAATGTCTGGAGGATGTTGTGGAGGCTCAGTGATATGGTCAAAGTGATAGTTGAGCTTTCTCAGTAGGTTGTAAGGAAGCTGTAAAGACTTTTTATATACATTATATAGTGCAACAGCTAATATGACAGTGAGTGCAGTCCAAGTCAGAATGACAAAGAGTCAAAGACTGATAGAAAATAGTGAATAGATAGATAGTGAATATATGGGACATGCACAGAGGAGGGATGGTGAATATATGGGACATGTACAGAGGAGGGATAGTGGATATATGGGACATGTACAAAGGAGGGATAGTGAATATATGGGACATGTACAGAGGAGGGATAGTGAATATATGGGACAGATGTACAGAGGATGAATAGAGAATATGCTTTAATGCCAAAAATGATACTTCTTGTTATTCATATGTAATTGCTGTGAGACCACTTTCACCCAGACATCTGCATGTTCCTGTTTTGTCAGACACATATAAGCTTTATCTGAAGGTCTCACCCCGCCCTTCTACTCTCTCTATCTCGGAAGACCCAAAGAATGAGAAAGAACACTCTTAATACTATTTGTGTATTGTGCACACGTCTCTTAATAAAGTCAACCTGCTAACTGTCTCATTATCCTTTATTGATACATAAAGAATTCACTACAATGTGCTTGAGCCTAAAAATCTTAATACAAAATGCACTTAGAACAAGCTGTCGCCTACATGGAAATCACTTTAGCTTCACAAGTAGACAGTCCATCTACACAATACTTCTATATGAGGTTGTACAATGAATAAATTATAGATGATTTCTCAGTTATGATTGCAGACTTACAGTGACGTGAATCCATTTGCAGCCAGCATCCTGAATTATTAACAACTTACATTAGTTTAACCGGATGTTGATGAATGGACTCCAGGGGGCAACAATGTGGTTTTATTCAATGTATTATCAACAAAGGCTGATGTGACTGGAGCCTATCCCAGCAACTATGAGGCTTAGGCAGGGTACACCTTGGACAATTAGTTGCAGGGCTGACACAAAGACATACACAGGCTTGTCTTTGGATGGCAGGAAGAAGCAAGAGCACCCCTTTTTTGCTAACGGTAGCTAATATGGCGATAAAAAATGTAATTGTGGTATGAAGTTATGATGATCTGATAATCTGGGAGGATCGTTGAATCGTGATACAGTGCTTTCATTTATGCTCTGCTCTTCACCGTCATGTTTACTGTAACAATGCCAGTGTTTATATTATTTAAAAATAAATAAATAAATAGTATTATGATGTAAGGCAAATAATTCAAACTCAGCTGAAATTGTGATAAAATCATGATCTTGGCTCAATAAAAATCCTGATATTATTATATTTTTTACCATATCGCCTGTGGCTAGTTTTCTTCAAAAGTTGCTAGCCAATTTAGATTTTTTTAATAGCCACGCTTTAGTTTTTAAATATATGAAAAAATATATATATTTAAATTATGTATTTTTTGTATATTAAATATTGTTTTTATATTTCTTTTTATAAAGTTCTATATTCTCTTCTATTTTTAAATATACCTGTATTTGGCTAGGCTACTGTTAATGTCAAGACCTGTGCCCACCCCTACTTTATACTGAACAAGTCCAAATCCTGGATAAATGTCTTAAGAAACCAAATAGAAGTTATATATATTTTTCTTACTTTTTTCATTTGTGTTTCTGAGGTGTGTCTTTGTATTACAGTCAAGGCCTATATATATACTCTGGTGGACAGGTTTATGGATAACATTGGTGATGGTTCGGTTTACAGTGTAATTGAATGAGTGAGATGTGATCCTATGGGCTGTGTACAGTGGAGATAAAGTAACACTGGTGCAGTCTGATACGACAAAAACAGGCCTTGCATAACCATTACCAGGTTATGGAGATCTACTGTACATGAATGCTGCTGATCAATGTCTTTGAATGATTGATATGGTTTGTAAGATGTCAATTCACCACTGTGAATTATACTCTCAGTGGGATGGCCTGCTCTGACCACTCAATGGTTGGTTCACTTTCATTTGTACGTCACTATTAGGACTTCTGCTTTCATACATTTGCACCTTAATAACTCTGAGAAATGCTGGATCATATTATTTTCGTTCACAAGATCATTTGTTGCTCTCTGTCCCTTCTGCTCGTACGGAGGAGGGTTGTTTACTCTGCA
>JAVQKC010075744.1:0-35223 GCA_036025475.1 Philypnodon macrostomus | reverse complement strand
ATAGCGCGCCCCCATGTTTATGACCCTCCACAGTGTACCCAACATAAAAATATTATAATAAAATATTATTATGGCCCCGCCCTACAACAAACAGGAAGTCGGCCATTTTGGATTGAAATTTGGAGGTCAGGTGTATTTGACAGCCTCCTACTTACACATACTTTGCCCGATTAGGCTCAAACCTGAAACACCTAATGACCCCCAGGCCCTGAACACATTTGACCAATATGATGCCAGTTACCTCTATAGTGCCCACTATAGACTGAAAGAAGAAGGTAGTTTTAGGGAATTTTACCAAATTTGGCAAAAATATTCTTCACAATCAAATTAAATAAAAAAAGTCATGGTTTGGGGGCGGGGCCTCTTAATTGCTTGTTCACTTATATTTGTGGCCTAAGGATAAATTGTTATTGTATCTAAAAGGTATGCTAACTACTCTGCCACAGTCCCAAGACAAAAAGAAAAATAATCACCACATGCCGTCATAATGACATCATGTAAAAAATACTCATGACACCGGTGTTACAATCATACAAATATATTAGTTTATTTTATTCAATTATATTCAATAATATGTCTCCCTTGACTTTGAAGTTATTATAGAAATAAATACAATATTGCAAATGCAGAGACAAGAGTTCGGGATAATAGAATGTTCAGGGAATATGGGGGAGAGGGTTTTTTAAAGGGAATAAATATTTCATAGGATTTTTTAAAGAAGTCCAGTAAATGATTGGCGCATGCATACTTTAGTCCAGCCCACTTGCGCTCATCTCCTCCGAGGTAAAAACATCCAACGCCGGTGCAGTCCATTCCATTCATTTATCACACTCCAACCACATTTTGCATGAATATATTTAGATACATTTATATAGATATATTTTTTGCCCCATCTGTATAAAAATAGTGTCATTGTGGCTTTGATAGCTGGAAGACTGAAGCACTCTTTTTGCATCTGAAGGAAAATTAAGATGATGGTTCTTTGAAATCTTTTGTGGAAGACTTGGATCCATGTCCATGCAGTACAAAAATGTCCACACCAGATGTTTTAGTGAATGAGGAACTTCCAACGGCTTGTTGTAATATTCCATTGAAAACCCGGGAGGTCGGCTCGTCAAATTTGATTGATGGGAAGATTCAAAAACACACTTGACACACTTTCCTTTCATTTTGTATGGAGTTATTAAGACATAGAAAATATGCACTAAAGCCCTGGTTACACTGATGTTTTGATGATAAAATCTGTTTACATAGAGCCACGTGGCAAACAAATGTAATTAATATGGGTGTGTGGGACCCATAAAAGTGCTTAAAAATTAAGTATGGTGTTTAAAGGTACTATAAGTTACTCACTGCCATGTAAATTGAGGACCTATTGCACAGCCAACCAACCAACCAACACCTATCCAATGTCTTCAGATTTCCATGATGAAAAACCCTTTCACTTGCTATTTAAACATTGACTTAATATCAGAATACACATTTGGGTCATAATTTATCCCGCCAAAAAAAAATACTTGTGAAAAAATGTGCTTTATAAAAAATGTGTAGCCAGGGCTTTATACAGCAAACACATACGGGGACACGAGAGGCCATCTTATCTTTTAACACTTCAATACATATAAGTTTACAATATCTAGTCATTTTGCAAAAAAACTGCAGCGGAACCAATGCAAAAAGAAAATGGCTGCCATTTTCTTGACCACTTCCGCCTCATGTTTATGGCTAAGATGTCACTCATTGAATTCTATTTTAATTTGAACATTTTAAGTTTCCAAACTACAGTACATGGACTCACTAAACATGAGTCAGATGAAGTCCCTCCATGCTCCGTATACAAAGGTCACCCCATTGAGCTGCACATGTGCACTGCAGAGGTTTATGGGGACTTCCCCTTGAAGAGCCACTGGCCTTTTATTTGTCCAGTCATTAAAAAGTATTCAGACCAGGACATCGATCTGCTCTCGTAAAACCCTTATTACAGAAAGGAGGGAAGCCATCCGGGACCTACTCTTTCGTCACGGGACTTTTTCCTCTCCTCTCTTCTTGTGTTTTGTGCTGCATTGCAGATGTGCCGAAGGGACTCCACCTCAACGCTCCCAACACACTCGCTCACAAAGAGGGCAAAGTGTAATGGAAATAAAAAAGCACCAATAAAACACACACTTGGTTTCTATATCAATATCAATCAGTTTTTCACACCCTCCCTGATAATGTACCTAGTTAATGGATTTTACAGCTTTCTGCCCAAGGACTCATTGATCCGGCCTCTCTTTTTATATACATTTTCCTCTTGGTTACACACAATAGACATACATATTCAATACACAAAGCTACACAATCATTACATAAACACTGGTAATAATGAAAGTGGGTATGCCGCCTCAAGCTTAAAGGGACGGGATGTTTGCAAAAGGAAGGAAACTCATTTTTATCCGGAGTGGTATGGTAAGGGTCGGGTAAGTACATGTACACTTTGGTTGCTAAAGGGGTTTGAAGTGTCCCCACAAAGCACTTTATATTGTTACATAATACTTGGGAATACTTTCCTTGAAAGTGTAGCTAAACACTACAGTCTGTTGAATATGTGCAGTGAAGCAAAAGATAAAATGGTAGCATAACTGGCAAATAAATGGCTAATCATATGAATATCATGTTAGCAGTTGGATGCCAGTTTTGAGGTGCAAAATGTTTAATTAAACACAAGAAAATTCATAAACAGAGCAACGTTTTATGACATTATTAAGTTATAAGTTTTATTTTTAGCTTTTACTAAACCTCCATCAGCATAGGTCTGACATTATTGGTCAGTTGCCTTCTTGATAATATTTTTGGTGGCTAATGCTAATTTCTTTATAAAAGGAGGATACCGTACCATCCTGTATCATACTTATCAATTGAAACCAGTCCTTTACCACCCCGGATGACCCTTGCTACAGTGGAATTTGCTCCATAAGCTTCCACCCGGGACAAATGCGAAAGCAAGGGAGTCCCCTGGGAACGCTGATTCAAACATACATCATTTAACCCTTCCATTCCCACCCGTACAATCCTTTTTTGCCAATTCTAAAAGATGGCAACACTGTGTACTCTAATAGGCCCAATATGTAACATTTAGAGTTGGTTTGGGGGATATTTATCAAGACCAATTCAGCCACGGGTATTTTCACTCATCAAACATGTGCACGAATCGATAGAGCAATAGACAGACGGCGATTCAAACATCCAACAAATCATATCAAATCGTTATATGTGAAGGCCGAAGGATCACAAGCTAGAATGAACACTGTAAAAAAAAACACAAGGGTCAATGACACTCCAAAACGTTGACATTAAAATGGAATATGATATAAAACAACACTGCAAAAACATGTCAATCTACATAGAATGGTTGACGCTAGTTTGTACAGGCCGCCGGCTTAGAAAACTGCCACTTCCGTAAATACGCCTTTCTCAAATCTAACTGTATAATTCTTAACACTCTTTTATCAAATTATTATACACGCAATAGACATTTTGTAGAAACCTAACTTTTTTCTTATTGACCCAATCTGGACAAATACATGAGTTTTAACCTTCTACTAAACCCAAATGTGTGCTAGCTAAAATGTTATTTGATGATTTGGGGTATTAGCTAAGATAGCATTTAATGGAAGTGTCAGCAAAAGACAACGTTGTACAGTGTTGTACAACTCAAAAATAAGTTGTGGTAGATGGTCCTTCAAGCCAATAACTAGCATCATCCACACAGAATGCAGTTTGCTAGCGTAATTTCACATAATAATGGCTAACAATGAATCAAATAACAGTCTTCAGGCAAGAATTAAAATCTGTAGATTCTATTCTGAAAAATAACACTTTGAAATGATGATGACTCATGGAATTTGAGGCAGAATCATTCGCCTCAATTGCTGAGTCAGGATATTGCACATGTCTTTCAATAACAAAGCTATATCACTCATTAGCATTGACTGACAAAAGCAAAGTTTTAAAAAGAAAAGTCTTAAAATGACAACATATATATATATATATATATATATAATATTGCATATACATAAGCTTATGCATATTTCCCCATGACTCTTAATCATGCTGCATATTTTATATATATTGTATTGTTATATGAATTAATATATTTTAGCCCTTAATTCAAACATTTCTGTCATTAAAACAATAGACATGACACACATAGTAAAGATATAGAAATATTGCAACATAGATTTCCCAGCCCTTGAAAAAAAAATTCAGTTTGCTTTTCTCTTTGTCAAACTTTACTTACAGGCATCCATCCATCCCACTTCTGCCTCATTTAATTAAACACTTGTAATTACTTGCCGAATCAAACGTTATGTTCCGGATTTAGCGATCCGTAGGGGAGCGGCCAATCCAATGTACCGACTTCTATCTAGCGCGTTTAATTACGGTCTTTAGCCCATTTGAGGATATTTAAGAAGTGATTTAAATTAGGCTTGAGGAGACGAGCCTTTTGCCTATAAGATCCTTTGTCATCACTTCCTACAAAGCCATCCGGATTACTTTGCTCAGCAGCTTGGCGTGAACGTATTCCGCTCAGGTTATCAACCGTCCGTATTTACAAGCGCAGGTAACAGGGGAGCGGAAGGTTATTAGCGGAGAAAGAGTGTGTGGGCATTTGCATAATTCCCATTTAGAGTCTCGCTTTGTTCGCTCATCACCGCAAATGTGTACAAGCATCTTTCTTTGGTTCTTTCAGAGACCTCATTGCAGATCTTGTCTTACTGATGAAGTATGTATTCAAGAATACAATCATTATTAGTAATGATTAATACTAAAAGACCTGGTTTACCAAGCCCTTCAAATGTGATAGTGCTTTTAAAACGTAGCCTAACTTATATGGCTTTCTAAAACACTAGTTGATACATTTTGACAGAAAAGGTAATGTATGTAAAGGCCCATAATATTATTATTATTTTTGTTAATAAGTTAACTAAAGATAATGAACAATAATTAATTACTGATTTAGCATTAGCAATGTATAGCCTAATAAAATAGCTTTCTGGTCATTTTTATGCTACCAAAGATGCTAGCCAATGGTGTGTAATGTATAGAATTAAATGCTGTTGTCCATAGAAAAACACTGGACATCGTAACTTAGACTGTAAGATCATATATTCCCCAAACTGCTTTATTTGTCAGCTACTTAACAGTCAGTTCTTAGTTAGCTTAGCCTACTAGCAGCTTGCGTGTAACAATGCCCTCCCTTTACATAGTGATAGAAGTTAGAAAAAGAAAATATTTTTACTTTACTTTACAAAGTGATAATGCATAGTAAATCACCTTGCTTATACATAGCTATAGCAAACCAGGCCTTCTATCACTCTAGCATTAGATAACAAAAATAACCATAAATTATATTGTGGCTTTGGTTGGTTTGGCGTACCAATTACCTCAAAAAATGAATCCACCAATATGGCCCATTTCAAACTATTTGGAGCTATTTTAATAATTTAGAGCAAGTGATGTATTGCAGACAAACTAAATATTGAAAATGCATTGTGATTAATTATATTAGACTATCTGATTTATGTCTGGTTGTTTCCCATGCCCAGACGAGGAAGTACGAGAGGCTGGTTAGAATTTATAAATGCATTATTTGTAGGATGCCATTCCTCAGAAAATAGTGTTTTTATGGCCAATTTCACGTTGACCTATTTCCATATAACACTGCAGAGGCCCTATGAGCTATCCTGTTAGAAAGCATCCATCCATCTATAACAGTATGAAATGTTGGGATTTTGCAAATATTGCTTAAGTTCATAGACAGTATTTTAGCCTTGAGGGTCATGATGTTGTTAAATCACTTGACCAAGACCTATTTTCCATTTACTTTGGCACCATTTAAGACTATTGAATTGAAAGCTGTTCAGTGGTGAGCTGTGAACTGTTCTTTTAAATTTGGTGAACATAAATCTTGATATAAATAATTGGTACTGTATATCATTGGACATTATTCAAGTAATTTAATGGCTTTCGAAACACATGATAATTACTGCACAGTGCACACAGTGTTAGTTAAGCATTATTTAAGCATTATTATTAATTTATTTTATTTATTATATTAATGTTGTAATCCGGAAGCATCCTAAAATAAAATCTAAATGTATTTTAATAAAAGGCTTAAAGGCTTTCTGTTAGGCTATGTAAAGTAGGTAATCTGTGTGGCAGATTGA
The DNA here is from genome assembly GCA_036025475.1 of Philypnodon macrostomus. Taxonomy (NCBI): domain Eukaryota; kingdom Metazoa; phylum Chordata; class Actinopteri; order Gobiiformes; family Eleotridae; genus Philypnodon; species Philypnodon macrostomus. The sequence continues at coordinate 29,014 of JAVQKC010075744.1, read as the reverse complement.
GGGACTTAAGTAAACGAATATTAGCATTTTAAAACTGTTTGTCAATTGCTTATTTTAGGAAACCTCCAGACTACTAGTAATGCTTTATTATATTATATTTATTATTACTGCTTAATAGTATGCAGTTATTATGAAGTGTTACCTAATTTCCTCAAAAACTGATTTCTTTCTGCTGATACACATGTCTGTCTGATTTTGCAGTACACTCCGGCTATGGCCCGCTACATTTCTAATATCTATGAGGTTAAAGCACTTACATCTCCAGATGGACTTCACCATCTCAGTATTCAGGGGTGTACATGTTAGCACGCTAAATACAGCTCTGCAGATAGCATGTGAGCTCTGCGCGGCGCATGACTGAGCAAAGAGAAGTACTGTAATCACCAGCTCTAGCCAGGGCCCATCACAAGCCCATCTCCATGACGGCCCCCTCAACTTCCACGGACTGTACCCCTTTGAGTGCTAATGTCGCTGTGATAAGTGTGAGTGTGGCTAGGTTATTTACTACGCTTGTCGCTCAAGGATAAAAGCTAAAGTGTGGGTCTAAAATGTCATCGTGGGAATTAACATGAATACGCTGTGGGAAGACCTCAACCCCTCATTTAAAAAAGGTCAAGAGATCCTGATCCGACCCAGGACTCCATTACGGCGACTAGAGAGGGGTTTTTCTTTATCCGCAGAGTGGAAAATTGATTCTATGTCACAAAGTAATCAAATGGCGCCAAAGGTGAATGAAAGAAGGTTGGGAAGGATACATACTCACACACACACAGAAGAAGAGCAGTGAGCAGATGGCTTCAGAATTAAAGTCCTGTTCCATGTTGCATTAGCTGACAGGTGGATGGGGTAAAACTCATTTGTTAAGTGTTAAGAGAACAGCTTTGCACCAGTTGGGGTTAACCTAGCCTGCCCAACTAGACCTATTTAGCTAGATAAGGTATTTAGACTAGTATTTGGCCACACTTGTTGAATCTAGGCTCATTGTGTTCAGTGAAGGGCAATACATTTTGGACAATGTCATGCTTCTAACATTGTGGGAGCAGTTTGATGATGGCTTACTTACTATAGATTTAGATTGATGAGTTTGGTATGAAAGACATTGACTGGCCCACACACAGAGCTCTGACTTTAACCCATCGAATGCTTTTGGGATGAGCAAGAATGGAGATTGGGAGCCAGACCTTCACAATGTTAAAGTATATATATTTTAGGTATATTATCTTACTTCTATTTTATTTTTTATTATTATTATGCTTTACATTTGTTGTTTGGTCTGTTAGCAAAGTAACATTTTTTGTGGATTCCATATTTTCCTTTTTCCAAATTCAGAATCCAGCATGTTATTTTTGCCTCCTGAATTGTGATTGGTGGAGTGTTTAGCCACTTGCTTTCGACATAGTTCCAACTCAAATCAACAGTGAACAAACTAACTGTAAAAGAATACGGGATTGTTGGCCGGGCTTGGTTCAACCAGGACAACATGGAACATTTCGGATTTTGGTGCAACTGGAAGACCGCTGATGATGACTCCAATGGGATTTTCCAACTTCGTCAGCTTAGACTCATTGCTTGCATGCAATATAACTCCTCTTGATTATTGCTTTTAAAAAAACCAACTCCAGCCTGTTAAATAAGAAGGGCTGGTAATTGGGACTTCTCTTCCGTAAGTTTTAAGGATCTTGAGAATAGAAAAAAGACAAAAAGGCTTGACGAGTTTCTCCAGCCTTACTGCGGTGCAAATATTTGGGCGTATGTTGCAGGCAGCAGGTTGGGAGTAGCCCTAACAACCCTGTAAATGTGTCCGCTGGTGCCCAGAAGTCCTTGTATTCTACTCCTAACTCCTGGTGTCACAGCGCTAGGAGGCCGATTTGCTTTTCGATTTGTGTTCTTTGTCCTTTTTGCCATTTTGGTGGACAGGCGAGTCACTGGAGGTCTTGGGTGTTTTCCTGGGCGGGCTCTGTTCTGCCACGTCGTGTAGCGAAGGCTCTCTGTACATCGCGACTGCAAACACAAGACAGAAATGGTTTGAGTAAAGTCAAGAGATTCTGACACATTGTTAAATTATGCATAAAAAAGCCTCTTCATATTGTTGACAATATCTGGACATCAAGTTCAGCTATATATTTATTATATCTATGAACTTGATGTCTAGAGGCAACAGTGACTCGGTGGTAGAGTGGTTGTCCTAGTGGAGGTTTGGCTGTTCGAATCCCACATACTGTCTGCATACAGTTGTTAAGCAATACACCTAAACCAAGCCTATGAATGAATGTGATTATGTTATTAATTTTGGTGGTGGTCGGAGGGGCTGTTGGTATTAATTGCCACACTACCGTCAGACTGCCCCAGGGCAGCTGTGGCTAAAGACGTAGCTTACCACCACTAGTGTGACTGTCTTGAAAAGGGTCTAGAAAAGCGCTATATAAAACCGATGCATTTTTACTGTTTGCCATCCTTGAGGCATCCTGCTTGGCAACTCTGACCTCAGCTTACCTCTAACCATCATAACCTGAAATCTGCCTTTGGAACATACATAGACCAATTTATTTTGATGCATGAATACAATTCAGAGAAATTTAAAGACTATGCTGCAATCAGAGTCTTGTAGTACCTTCAATGAGTTTGGGCAGGAAGTGTGCTGCTCCCTTGGTCTTCTTGACCCTGTTGCCCTTCATGACCTGTCCATCTCGGTTGATGCCAATGTACCAGGCTCTCCCTGACTGTGTCTGTCTGTACAGGATGGACGAGTAGGTCACGTAGTAGTTCTCGAACACACACTCCTTGAACTTACACTCCGGTGTGAAGTGTTCCTGAAAGACATCAAAACAACAGGTAAGACAAGGAAGAATATACAGTATGGGGTTCTTTAGTAGGTCTGTACACAAAATGATAGAAATACTAAAGTCCAAAAAGAGGTCTTTATAGTAAGGTTGTGACAAAAATGATTCTACTTCAACACTGCCATAATAACCTGTCCTGATTTAGACCAAATTTAGTCCTGGTTGCGGGGCAAGTCCAGGTTTACATTTGATTCAGTTATGTTTAGTCTGTTTTTTTTTTTTAATAGATTGGTGATGACTTGGTTTAGTCCTAATTTAGACCAATTTTAGTCTTTGTTTCATCCTTATTTATTATAGTCTTGGTTTTAACCTATTTTTGTCTAGGTCAAGTTTAGTGGCAGCTGTGAGGATACGGGGCCCACATTTTACCTTGACAGGGTTACCGAAGGAGCACCTGGGTGGTCAAACTAAACGCATATTGGCTACCCATTCCAACAGGCTTCGAAAAGTTATTTAACCATGGTGCCATAACTCCTTGCTTTACCTGTAACCAACCAGAATGCGTTTCCTCCCTCACCTACCTCCTTAGTTTACCGACCCGTGATAGTGGCCTTCAGCTCAGCACACTAACGCAGACGTGTATACCAGCTCCGATCCATTTCTCTATAAGCCACTCTATCTCATATTCTGCCTCCATTGCTCCGTCATTTGGTAACCTTGCGGTGGAACAAACCAATTTGCAGGATTGATTTGGAGCCTTGATGTGACGGGTGAGCAGAAAAGACCTGAATAAGGGCTTTACTCTCTCTCCTCGCCTCCTAACCTCCTGTCTCCTATACTCCACCCTTGCCTCCTTTGATGACAAGCCTGAAAGGTGGTGAAACAAGGTGCGAACAACTTAAGCCATGTGTCACTAAAAATGTCCAGTTATTGCTTGAATGATGTGGGTTTTCTATAATTAGATTATGTTCCTTGTTGCAACTTAGTGTGTTAATGATACCAATCTGTTTAGACCTTCCAGGAGACTGTGCAGACCTTTAGGTACTGCTCCGTACCATTAGGGCTAAGTAAATTGCTGCCCAAGTGAATGAACGTGTAATTAAAGAATGGGAGATGCAGTCAATGTAATTAGCTTGTTTATATGTGATACAATGAGCAGGCACCAGAGAAGGGTAAAAGAAGTGAGTTGAGACACTACAGGTGTCCTATAACACACATAGCTCAGTTACACACATAGCTCAGTTACTACCCCCAAGCTGTCAGACTACTGAACTCTCAATAATGCTCCCAATAATACTGAACTCTCAATAATACTGCACTAAATCACTTTATGTAATATGTTTACTGCTGCCTCACTCTTTGAATGTATTATGTATGTGTAATACTATATAATGTGCAATACAAAATTCATCTGAAGTATTTACTCCTACACCTTATTTAAATCCTACTGCACCTTTGTATTTTTCTTTTTTATTGTACTTTTTATTACATGTTTATTATATTGTTACTTATCTCTTTTTTGCACACTTTTTTTATACCATGTACTATTATTGCATGCTACTAGTACTATCTTAGCGAGTTCCAAAGCATTTCATTGCATTTTTTGACCCTGTGTTGAATGTGCATATGACAAATAAACTTGAAACCTGAAACCTGAAAACCTGAAACCTGTATACAGTGGTACTCAGATAGGCTGCAGTCATCCGCAAATAACCAGACATTGACTATTTTATTATCTGAAAGTCTTTTAAACACAGTCAATTAAATACAAATGTGCATTGTCTAATGACTGAGCTGATGATAATATAATCCATACCACGTCTTCTTGTTTTTCAATGTAAAATGAAAGCTCTATAATAAAGTTAAGTAGCTGCCGTGACACTTTTTGAAATCATTCTTAATCACGATCTATTTTGGGGGCAGAGTAGCTCAAAGGGTTTGAAAAAGTCAATGGTGTAAATTAAGGACTGCAGAATAGTTCATTGGAACAATCAAAAAATAATTGATATTTTTCTCAATCTAAAGGCTATTTGAGCTGCTTCAATTAGAAACAATACAATTGTCCAACAAAGTGGAAAGTTTTTGACCTAAGGGAAAAAAATATTCCACTGAGGCATGAAGCAGTGAGCTATTGAACCTATTGTCAATTTTTATTCAATATTTAGATTCTCCGTGGACATGACAGATAGCATGTCAGCTTACCGCAATACTAGCCAACACCACCTAGCTATAGCAACACTGGCAATTGTACCTATAGTAAGCAAGGTGCATGCAGAATATCAAATACATCAAATATGTCCAAAAGATCATATAAACACTAGGCTCGTGTCACAGATATGATCTTTTTAGTTGTTAGTAAAAATGGTTTAGTGGCTGCATGACAATCCGGAGGCTAAGCTGTACGACTCCTAATCAACAAAACTCTTTTAATTTACCAGCTTTTGTTTCCTTCTTAGCAGATATGAAACATTCTTACACAAGTGCCTTTGGCCAATCATACACAATACATTAATACGGTTAAGACGAACTCTTGCTCACTGCAAAACGCAACAGCTTCAATTAAGTCTTCCAATGTCTAAAAATAATCCTTAATATCCTTGATCGATGTTCTTTTGCTCAGAGCCTTCCTGGCAGCAAAAACAGAACGGCAAATCCGGTGAAGTTAGCAACTTTGCCCTTAATTATTTTAAGAAAAATCACATTGCCTTTGCGTAGCCTCGGGCCCTTCATTGAAATCTGACTTAATTATAATATTGGTTACTATTATAATTTTCCATAAAGCTCACATTAAAAAACATGTGATTGCCAAGGCCAGCACTAATGAGGAGCCGTAATAGGCTCTGTTCTCATCACTAGGGTTAAGAGTGGATTACACAGAGAGTTTTTGGAACAAAGCCTTCAACATTGTTAAATCAGTCGCACTGTCGGGGCAAAGAGTAGAACCATCGCCTAAATTAGCTCAGCAGTTATCGGACTTTTTAATGTGAAATCACTTTAAATGCAAAGCGGGGACATTTGCGATGGGAGAATTGTAAAGTGGGAGGACCATGAGTCACCGATGACTGCCTTTAAATGGCATCGAGGGCAACTGAATAAACAGAAATTGTCTACACAAAGAACAGAGACTGAATATTATTGATGCGTCAGGTCTGGAATATAAAGTATTGTCATTGAAAACGTCCATGTCCTAAGCTGAAGTACACATCAAAACGAAAAAATCAATACCTATACATAGACGTACATATAAGATTTTGAATATTGGGGATCATATGCTTTAGCGTTAGGACCATCTGACTAACAACAGACTGATGCATTGTGTATACTGGTACCTTTTTCTAAAAGCCTGCCCAGACTCCAGTAGCTTGTCTGTCGGACGGTCCCACATGCATCACCAATGTTTATTCTTTAATCATTTTTATAGATACTGACCATAGCAGTTACATGCAGAAGCACCCCTGATCCCGTTACAGTTCAGCCCACCATAAAAGGTGACATGATGAAGAATCTGTTATCAGTGGTCATACGGTTATGTCCGCCTGGTTCTTCGACACGTCTTTACACATAACTCACATTTGAGATATACAGTCTGTCATAAATCATTGATGGTTTACTTATGCTTATCTAATGCTTATCTAATGCTTTTTTAATCACTTTGTTGCACCCCCACAGACAACTGTGTTTCCCCCATTATGTCTACTGTGACTTTGGCTTCTGCCCAAAACATACTTGACACATGGAAGTATTTAGTCTCAGTAGATTAGGGGAGGATTTGTCTTTGCCAAACTAGTATTTGTTTACATCAATATCTGAAGGAATTAACATCACAGCAGACTCTTCTCTCCATGGGGTCTTTATTACAGCCAAATAAGGATTTTGAAAACCTAATATACCCATAAAAAGCTGCACACATCGCCGATCTGAAGCCGTCTGACCGTTTTTTGCCATCGCTCCCCTCTGGATTTTTTATGTATATGCGCCCATCCCCGATGTCGAAAGCCGTCTGAATAGTGAACGATTGAGAATATTGAATCGCCGTCTCGAGTTTTTACGCACGGAGCACTCTGATTGGCCACGCACTATGACTGCTGCGCCAATCAGCTCACAGAATGAAGAGGGGAAGTGACGAGAGACAAAAACTCAACAAAAAAGTCTCAACAAACACCGTAAATGGACAAAACTACAAACATCGAAGAGTTCAATCAACACTCTAAGAACGGCCACATGTTTGGTCTTGAACTGAACTTAAAAAGGACGGGCATTTAATCAAAACGTCCGCCACTAGGGGATGTAACAGGGCTAGCTTAGCAACAGTTTAGCGGGGATTTCCATTATGTCACTTCTGGTTATCTTTGTTCACTGTCTAGTGCCAGCCACGTCAATGGATGAAGAAGGGAAAGGGAGACATCGACGCCAGTAAACGGGGCCGACGAGAGGAGGCTGTCTGGGAGTTTCTTTGGTGTGTGGAGGCCTTAAGTGTCTTCTTTGAAATATTTTTTTGCTGATATGCATGACACATGTTGGGTAGTGAGGCCATGGCTGTAAAGTACATGCATTAAGTTCAGAAACACAGGAATAATAGTAGACAATACAATGCCTTTTCATTAATAGTAGCAAAAGGGTATTTGCACTTTTCAACCAGTGGGCCGGGGGACACTAGTGTGCCTTGAGTGACTGTGAGGAATGCCTTGAGAAATTATTAAACTGTTTGTGAACTGTTGCCATTTCTCAACATACAATTTTCAAGTAAATGTGCCATTGTTGAGTGTCTGAGACTACAATATGGTGATGATTGAGGTAAATGAACACTCTTCCCTTTCAGTGGCTGAGTTATAATTAGAGGTGGGTAGAGTAGCCAATCATTCTACTGAAGTAAGAGTTACTTCAAAATAATGTTACTCAAGTAAAAGTAAAAAGTACTCATTCACATTATTACTGGAGTAAGATTAGAAGAGTACTGGTGAAAAACTACTCAAATACTGAGTAACTGAACTTAATGTCAGATTATCTGTTTAATGTTGTGGTAATCTGCAAAAAAACAGATTTTGATATTTTCAAAAAAAATACTAAAAACAAATAATATTTTCAAAAATTAAGGCTCAAGGAACAGAATTTCACATCATCACATTTTTCACATTAAGCTGTTCTTACATGACACACAGAGGTGGTAAAAGTACTCTTACTCTTTCTAGATTTCCAAGATTTTACAAGAGTACAGTTACTTCAAAATATTATTACTCAAGTAAAAGTCAAAAGTATTGTGCAGTAAAGATACTCTATGGAGTTCAATGTATTTAAAAAGTTCCTCAAGTAAATGTAACTGAGTAAAACTGAGTAAATGTGACTGAGTAAATGTAACTGAGTAAATGTAACTGAGTACTATCCACCAAGTGTATATATTCATTATAAATTCTGTATTATAAACACAGTACGCTAATATTTTAGATTTTAGAGTTTGACTGATAGTTTGCAGTGTATTGAACTTAACATAAATGTAATGTGTAATGTTGAAATGTATGTGTTATATATTTCCTTGAAATTTGGTGGTGAAAAACAAACAATGCACTGGATGTATTCTGTACCTCGTGTCCCATTGAAAAAGAGAGTCTGTCGGCGTGGATTCTGGATGACCACTATGGACCCGTCGTAGTTCTGGAGGCGGCAGGAGATCTGGGCTACACCTCCCTCCAACACCGTCATATTCTCCGCCTGCACCGCCTGACAGTGGGCTGTGGACGATACAAAATGAACACTGTGATGAACACTGTGATGAACACGGAGAAAAGTCTAAATAAGTATAATAGACAGGGCACAAGCAATCGGTAGAAGACGCAGACCAAAAGAGATGTTCAATTTCACTCCACTTTGAGATAGTATCTTTGAAAATAAGGTACTTAATGCATCCCTCATTTGGCAGCTGTTTATCATAGAGCCACAGCTTAGAAGAAGAAAGGGAAAGATAGGGAGGGACTAAAAACAGTAAAGCTCAAACAAAGTAATAGAGGGCTCTTCTGAACAGTGTGTTATTATGATTATACAGAATCATTATAATTACAGCCATTCATCTATGCACACACACACACCTAACACAAATAGCTCTATTGCCGCTGGCTAGTCTCAACACACTTTTGAATGCATAATGTCTTATTAAGGTTTGAATTGACTGTCAGTTTCTGGATATACACACAATAGGAACTCCTGAATGGTTAGGCACACAACGATACAAAAACAAATCCCCTTAGGGAGGACTTTTTAAGCCCGTTTGTTTATAGATTTATTTTTATCGTGGATCTATGAAAAGCTTTTAAATAATGAATTATCCGTGGGACCGTTCAGCTGCCCCGAGTACACATAATGCATTGTGGGTGCGGTTATTCAACCTGTTACACAGCTCAATATGTTCTTTATAATGTATACACGAGACTTCAAAAAAGCAATGTTCTCCCACAGGCTTTCCTTCATGTGTGTATGTGTGATCATGCATGTGTTCTGTTTTTTATATATAAAGATGTATTTGGTCTGTGTTGGCAAATTGAGTAAAATTGGTCAGATTATCATAACATTTTCCAGAAAGGGTCAGTCCTAATCCAATGGAAATTTGGTGTTGGGCAATATGTATGTGTAGTATCACATTTTCTGCCAACATTGTGCAACAGCAAATGAGTCGACCGTGTCCAGTGAGCCGCCGTCAGCATTAGGCCTTGGGAAAAGGAAGAGAAGGAAGATGGAAATGCAAGCAGCTAATAAATCACATTTCAAACAAACTTGTCTTGGCCCAGAATCCAATATTTTTAGACAACGGAGAAGAAGAGCAGTGGGGTGCCTCTTTGATGTTGCTGACAGGCTGACTTCATAATGAGGAGCTTGATTATGCTCTGATTGGAGAACCCTCCATGTTTGTGGGTCAGGCTGTTGACACAGCCCAGCTGAGTCACATCTCCCACTGCGCACAATGGACACAGCGGAATTCAAATATTCACAGAGCAATTAGTTATATGGCTGCAGCCAGGAGTGGAAAGTGATTGCCTTGAAGAGAGGGACCATCTCACTGGGCTCCCCCAAACTAGTATTTACCAATTTGCATCCCAATTTGCATTCCATCTCTTCCTGGCAAAGTGGTGGCTATGGGGAGGTTTTAGAAGAACATCAATACAGATGCATAATGATGAAGCGTGCAATAAGAAATGCAGATAAAAATAGCAGAGCTCTATAGGGTTGGGTTTACGTCTCGGTCTGGCACTAGCTCTGAGCTTTGTAAAACACCTTTACAAGGCAGGAGGCGTTCAGAGTCAAACAGATGGCTGCTGACTTGACTGCTTTAGGCAACAATGTCTTTATCTGCACCTGCCATAAGTGAGTGTGTGGTACCTGTTCAAGAGACAGTTATGTGGGATGTGTGTATGCTGATGATGGAATATCACTACTTTGACATGATCTGATCTCTGCGACTTCCCCAAATTTAATTCTCGCCTTGATTTTAATCTCATTTAATAAAAAAGTCAAAGCCTGCATATTCATCATGTCATGTGGAGACCTAGTAGATATTGAACTGAAGGCAGAGGCAAAACTAAGGGTGGATAAAGGCAAAGAGGACGCTAATACTCCATGGTAGAAGAAGAGGAAAAAAATGACAATTACCCCTAATTGTAGTCATTATGGCTCCCATTCTCTGCATCAATATTGTGATTCATATCAGAGACCATCAGGGCCTGCCACCACCATCCCAATTATTTTTGTAATGGCTGTTATTACTCATCACCGTAGCAACCAGGCAAGGCAGCCATTGTTTTAAACAGCACTAATTGTATCAGTGCTGCAGTGCATCAGTACAAAGTTGCAATGCAGTGTGTTATCAGTGACCCGTCATGACTGTGAGAGAATGAGCATTTATCGTGGACTCAGAGTGACTTCACTCAAGGAAAAGAGTGGTCAGAAGTTTGCTTTTGGTAGAAGGCCAGTAAAACTAATTAGATGTCCATTTGTACGCCTACTCATTCTGACAGCTGTCACCCGTTAAAAGCAATGAGCCGCGGCAGTTCGTGTCGTTGTAACACACTCAGGAAACGAAACAACAACAACGTTAGCTCAGAGCGAGATGGCTGGCATCCGACACACTGTGGGATGCCACTGACAACACCTGCTGGATTGTGGATGATCAATGAAACATACAACAGAGCCATACTAGTGTGATGGGGAGTGCTCTGGCTCAAACCAGGAAATGCTGGTGAGAGTTAATAATTCATATATAATTCATATGTAACATGACAGTACATTAACCCTTCTCCCACACACTCCAATCACTGCCATGTAATAAAACACACAGGACATTATACAATCATTATACATGTTTTGTATAAGGCTATTTTTAAATAAAAATGATAAAAGGTCATTCATTAGATACAAACTCGCTCCATCACAAAGGTCACAAGATCAGTGTCCTTAGTCAACCAGCTGCATCTAAAGGTAAAGTATGTGTATTTGTATGGCAAAATAAGAGCTGAAAATATTAGTACAATAAAAGATATACACTGATTCTGCCGTAACACAAGGGAAAAGAGAGAATGAAGTTAGGTTCCAGTGAGATGTCTGGCACCCGACATGGAACATTGCGAGATGCCACTGACAACACCTGCTGGATTATGGATGATCAATGTGGGCACAGGCAACAGAGATGGGCTGGCACTGTGGGGGAGTGCCGGCTCAAACCAGGAAATGCTAGCGGGGAGTTAGGAAGCCATAGTTTTGGTATAATAATGCAGCTGCTGGGGGTTGGACGCCGTATACAAGCCGTGACGCATATACTTTCGACTTGCTCATAACCCAGCTGGGCAGAGCACTTTAGTTTGACTGTAGGTTTTATAGGCTGACATTCACATCAAGGCCAAGAGTTTGAGCCTGCAATCATGGCACACTATGGAAGAAGGAAGGAGGGTGGAGGCGAAGCAACCTCTATGACAGAGATATGAATCTAGCCCCTATTAAAATGCAGGCCCATAATAAAACACTCCATAAGCATTGAATCATATTAAGAGAGAATGCGGAGGACAATCGATACCGTGAAGGGTTATGATCAACAGATAAATAACAAAACACCCTCACAATTCTCTCTCCGGCCAAGCGGGGGCAGTATTTCATCGCAATTCTGTTTGCCCCTTTCACTCACCACTGCCTTGAAGAGAAAAATGAAGCCTTTATTTACTACACCTATAGACTTTACGGAAAGGCCATCATTCCAAACTATATAAACAAATAGATAAATAATAGTCCTGCAGAATTCACAAGACAAGCCTGTTTGGGGGCCTCTCCTAATGGTCCCGCAATAGGCTTGAGTTATAAGCCCGGGGAGGCAGGGGCTAGAAGAGTTAAAAGACGTGGATTTGGGTGGGAGCCAGGTTTGAGTTTGGCGTCCGTACCCTCCGAGGTGGTAAATCTCAAAACTTGCTCTCTGGTTGCTGAATTACCTACTGCGTTTCTCTTATCGGTCCCTATTTCATGAGTGAGGAGAGGATACCATGGCATAAAAAGACAAGCAACATAAGAGATGAGCTGTCTCCGATTGGCCCTAAACAAGCCCCGTATGTGTATCCTCGGAGCCGCTTCCTATTCATTATCTCTCATTATCTTTGAATTGGAAGTGGGCCAAGCGCTGGTGTTTTCATTCGCATACAGGCCACGGGTTTTACAAGAGAATCGATGCAATGAGACAACAATGCACAAGTCTTAATGTATGCACGGATTCGATTAAAAACAATAACACCGTCATATAGGCTTCCCGTTTATGGAAACATCCCATCTGGTTAGACTATTATTATGTCGGGAAAGGCAGTATCTTAAGGGCGCATGCAAATGAACTCAGTGTTTATGTGTTGGCTCTAGGTTCATCAGAGTTAGGAGATACTTGTAAAAAAGCTGACTGTGAGGTTTCTCTTACATGTCTCTCTTGCCTCTTTTCAGCCGGTCTAAAATTATCACTTCATCTCTCGGAGGAAGCCAAAACACTGCCAATCAAATCTTCCATGGGGAAAGAAATGCTCAGTCTATAAATAAAACATAATCCTTTACACCCCCATATTTCTCATTACATTGGTTTAGTCTCTTTTTTAACCTTTTTGATATTTAAGTATCTATGTCCCCCTTCCCGCATGTGTAATCTACCATCTCTCAAGACCACATTTATCTCTCTCTTAAGCTCTTGCCTGATTTCATCCTTTATTTCTCCTCCCGTCATCACGCTCTTCCTTCCCATATCTTTTATTACATCACTTACAATATATCTTACCCCGATCATCAGTCTTCCAAAGATTTGCTCTTACCTTCTGTCACGTCTTTGTTACAGCCGCCAATGCTGAAGTGCGTTTCTACACAGCCCCATTCACATCTGCAATGGACTGTGTCAACAAACTCCCTTTTTTACCCAAAGATTATCCTGCCTCCACACTCAAACACTGACCCTAACCTTAGAAGGGGGATTAGGGCACCTGTGAAAAAGACTTACGAATATAAACACACTTTGAAGCTAACCTTTGAAATGCAGGTGCCATTAAGTAAATTACACAAAATCGGATAAGTAAGTCACAGCATTAAGGTCAAAGGTCAGTTCACACACTTCAAAGACATGCGTGTATGGGTGAAGTGGTGGTGAATATGCTGAAAGGAAGAGTGGTTTGTTTGTTAGTGCTTTATCTCTATAGTAACTTATATATAACTTTAAGCCCAAAGCAACTTTTAGTCAGACAAATAATGACAGGAGATGTTTTTACCTTGACATGTTTTGACTGAAATCTACAGTCTTCCTCAGAAGCATCACTGCTGTGACGTGACTTTATCAGCTGACCTTCCAAGGCTCCATCATCTCGATTCATGAGCATTGTTATCACACACCTGGGACGTACTCCAACCAGAGACCAGCGCACGGCGGCGGCGTGGTCAGTCAGATAGACCTGTCAGGTCCATCAGGCTGGCCACGCCTGGGAAGATCAGCTGATAAAGGCCTGTCACATCGGTCATGTGATGCTTCTGAGGAAGACTGTAGCTTTCAGTCGAAACATGTCAAGTTAAAAACATCTGTCATTATTTGTCTGATGAAAAGAAAAGAAAAACAGAATTACATAACCTAGAAGAAAAAAATAACCTTCTAAATGAATGAATGAAAGAGTGAGTGAGTGAATGAGTGAGTGAGTAAGTGAGTGAATGAATGAGGAAATGAGTGAATGAGTAAGTGAGTGAATGAGTGAATGAGTAAATGAATGAATGAGTGAGTGAGTGAATGAGTGAGTGAATGAGTGAACAAATAAGTGAGTGAATGAATGAATAAGTGAGTGAATGAGTGAATGAATGAGTGATGAGTGAGTGAGTGAATGAGTAAGTGAGTGAGTGAATGAATGAATGAGTGAGTGAGTGAATGAGTGAGTGAATGAGTGAATGAATAAGTGAGTGAATGAGTGAGTGAATGAGTGAATGAATGAATGAATGAATGAATGCGTGAATGAATGAAATCCAGGCAAAGTTAGTCTTGTACGTTAATTAAAGTTAGTCTTGTACATTAATTAAAGTAAAGTAAATGTATATAATAATAGAGGTTACAAAAACAGTACTAAAACAGTTTCTTTAATGGAAGTGCATCTAAGAGCATTCCACACTGAGACAAATTCAGCACCAGCTCCTCACTCCTTGACCTTGGCTTTGTACACCTCCTTCACGGCTGCTTCTTTTTGCTTTGCTCAAGTTTTCCTCCCAATGCCACACTGTGCTTCATTTCCACATTGCCTTTCTTTCTGCCTCTTTCTGGGACTCAGTGGGAATCTTTCTCCTTCCTCCGCGCCACTTCCATCTGCACACTCTCCATCGCTAAACCTGATTTGTTCTGCAGCTCAAGCCCGTCGTATAATCACGCTGGTTTTTATAGTGCATGGCTCAGGAGAGAGGGAAGCGGGCGAGGGAATAGACAGCGGTGTCCAAGGTTTGGTTCAGAGAAAGCCAGATGCGACAATGCCTGATGTTATGAAACCTGAAAGTTAAAATGGAGTGTTCTATAACAAAGTGAAAAATGAGAACTGTAAAAGTGGGGAAAAGCCTAACATCAAAATTGTGTTATGTTTAACAAGGATGTTTTTTGACAAATTTAGTGAATTTCCCTAAAACTACATTCTTCTTTTAGTCTATAGGGGGCGCTATAGAGGGGGGCCTAGTTATTATTTTAGACACAGATAAAACTTCCATGGGACACTGCAGACCTTTTAATATTTTTATAACGTCACTTTGAGTATCTCTGCAAAATATAGTGAAAAGAACATGAACACCAAACAAACAAGTCTTCCTTGATGTAGAACAAGCCTCTCTCTCTTTTACATATCCCTGTTTCCCATCAGCCACTGCTGCACTGTGGCACCCGCACCGTTAATCAGCCAAATCAGCCAAATCAGCATACATCTTTCCTTTCTCACTCTTTTCACCCCTCATTAGAACAGTTTTACTTCCCTTCCTTGCATTTATTTATGTACCTGCCTGTTTTTAACACTTGCTCCCCAGAGCATCCTCTGAATCTAAATATGTTGTTTTTCACTGCTTTCCCATCACCTCTGCACCTCTGCACCTCCACCCTCTTCCTCCGCCCTCTCGTTCTGACCTGCAGAGCTTTATGTCTCCGCCCTCCGTTGGCGTATTTCAATCACTTCCACTCTTCCTCAGGCCCCCACTTCCTTTTCCTTGTGCACTTCCCCTGGCGCCCTCGTCTCCACTTATTCACCCAATCCTTTTACTCTTGTGGACTTCTTATTGCCCCCTTCACACACAAAACTACTTCAGAAACTACTGTGGCTTGTCTTCCGTAGATCCAATTGGAGTTATTGCACAGTGCTACTAAAAACAATATGCATCCAATTGTACAATATGCAATTCATAACAGTTAAGGGCTTGCAATTCGCAGAAACATTGCAACAATAAATTTTATGGACATGGTTATGATAAGTAATGGAGAGGGAAGAGCCAGCTATTGTCTTTTATTATAAACATGCTGTGATTGTATTGTTTGTGGCACAATCGTTAGAACATGCCATCTGGGTTAAAGACGATCTTTTTATATGGTATAAGTGTGACAAATAAAAATGGTGGATGTCTGTGTTTTTTGATTGTTACGTCTTATTTGTTTTACAAGTATTGACAATTTGTAGTTAGTTTGTTGCTCCTTAAACCAGGCTCTAGACCAAAAGTATTGAAGGGTGTCATTACGGACTATTGAAGACATCGTCTGGTGACTTTCATTTTACATAATACAACATTCTCACAGTAAAATAATATACTCAATTGATTCAATCTGCATGCACTTACAGATTCTGATGCCCAAACGTTGGCACCAAGGTTTTCTGGCAAACAAAATGACGAAGATCACAAAATAAAAGCAATTCCACTTTCCATCAAATTGTTATATAAAATGAATGTCAAAATAATTCTCAGTCATAGTACTGCATTGATTGTCTATGATTTCCTGACGTTGAAAAAGAGATGATTATTTTTTTTTTCACAGTTGTTTGCCGAATTGTCATTTCTCTTAAAATCCTCCAGGGGTAGCACAAATATACATAGTACTGTTTTTGTTTTTACTCTTGCTACTTACTGTTGGTCAATTTTAAAAGCTGTAGCACTTTGAAACTTCATTGAAATGTAAAGTGCATTACAAATAAAATGTATTATTATTATTATTATTATTATTAATTATTCTATTGCTTTATCGTCTTTCTCAATTAGCCTCAATCATATTATTTTACTAGATCTGTTGGTATGCTCTGTGTGAGTTTGTGTTCTCTCCTTTGTCCTTTTTATGACCTCTAAATCTGTTTAACACTATCTACAGCACCACATTTTATGACCCGTGTCTGTCCCTGTGCCTATAAAAGCCAGGCCACACTCACCACCAAGCACACACACCAGTCCAACGGTGGCTTACAGGAAATGTACAGGCCTATTACGCACCACACTGGAGACTCTCTGCCAATACCATCGCTCCTAACTCCCGCGGCCAAAAAAACATCACCGGCTTTGTTTGTTTTGCCAAATTCACCAAACTTGAAAATATATTTGCATTCGAGGCAAATGTCCCCTGCTGGTGTGAATTACATAAGCAAACACCCCTTGCCAAGACACTCTTTTTCTCACCCCGACACTTCCCCTGGTGTCACCCCAAGCGCCATCTCTCTCTCACTAAACAATGTCCTTCTGTTGATGCGCACAAAAAACAGAAAAGAAAAAGCGGGCCACTGGCACGGCTAACTGTGTGGACCTGTTTACCAATGATCTCCTTTTGGCTTCTAATAAGGCATTGTTAGCATGTAGCATTAGCTGCCACTTCATATGCCCTAAACAATAACATTCCTTGACCTCCTGTTGCTGTTTCAAGTGTTTTGTCTTGTTTGTATCCTGTGTCTTTACAGCTCAGAGATGCAGCGTTGTCCTTGTTGTTGATGTATAATATTCTCAATGTGAGGTTTTATCATGTAGCATTAGCTGCCACTTCATATTCCCTAAACGATAACATTCCTTGACCTCCTTTTGCTGTTTCAAGTGTTTTGTCTTGTTTTCTTGTTTGTATCCTGTCTTTACAGCTCAGAGATGCAGCGTTGTCCTTGTTGTTGATGCATAATATTCTCAATGTGAGGTTTTAGCATGTAGCATTAGCACAACTTCATACAGCTCTATTGGGTCACGTCTCGAGCGCTCGCTGTTCTGTTCAAGGTGTTTTGTCTTGTTTGTTTGTTCCTCCTGTCTCTTCAGCTCAAACAGAGACAGTGTGTTGTATCGCGTCTTGCCATTTCTTTCTTCATCGCCGAAGTTTCTATTTGGCCGGTTTTCTCTTGTTGTCGGCAGCTCGGTAGTATATATTGGCCCTTTGCACTGCACTTTCGCCTCACTTTCTGTTTCCATTTGACAACCTCTCCATTAGGCTCGCTATATCTCTTCCACTCTGGGGTCCGACTTTCTTTTATTAGATTCTTCAGAGGCTTTCAAATATATCTGTCTTTCTTTCTTCCACTGTTCTCATTCACGACAGTTCACTCCACACTATCTCTCTCCTCTTTCGCCCTTGGGCATACGCTCCTGTCTGTGCTCGATTCCTAATCTTAATTACCAATTCTAACTTAATTACCAGCATTTTGAACAATTCTTTTTTTACGACTCTGCAACTTCCCCTGGTCATAACGCTTGGGCATTGCATTTCATTCTGTATCAATTTACACCAATTAAGATCTGCCAATGTAGTTGTGTTTCATATTACATCATATCGCTGCATTTTTTAAAACCAGAAGGGATTTCAAATGAGAGGAAGGATGTGATTGCACTGTCTGGCGTTGGAGATGAAATGTGAGTCTACATCACAAAGTAAGTCTCATACGCCATCATTTTACTGATTCGAGACCTGGTTTTACCTTTTCAAGCAATCTTTACACAGACTTATCTTATAAGAGAGTTCCACCCTCCAGCATTCTCCAATATTCTGTAAAAAAATCAGCATAGCCTGGGTGGTAGTATAGCCTTTAAAGGTATAACAGAAAAAATATAAATAAAACAAACATTGGGGATTTTGCAGCCTTTGGGCAGCTGTACACAGTTAAAGAAATGGCTCATTGGTTATCACAGCTGTTTGGACCTGCTCTCGCTGCCCCCTGCTGGCAGCTCGCCTTGTTTATGTGTTATGTCTTTGTCTATGTCTGATGTTGGTCTGATGTTGGTCTGATGCTGGTCTGTTGTTGGTCTGATGTTGGTCTGATGCTGGTCTGATGCTGGTCTGATGTTGGTCTGATGCTGGTCTGTTGTTGGTCTGATGTTGGTCTGATGCTGGTCTGATGCTGGTCTGATGTTGGTCTGATGTTGGTCTGATGCTGGTCTGTTGTTGGTCTGATGCTGGTCTGATGCTGGTCTGATGTTGGTCTGATGCTGGTCTGATGCTGGTCTGATGTTGGTCTGATGCTGGTCTGTTGTTGGTCTGTTGTTGGTCTGATGTTGGTCTGATGTTGGTCTGATGCTGGTCTGATGCTGGTTTGATGTTGGTCTGATGCTGGTCTGTTGTTGGTCTGATGTTGGTCTGATGTTGGTCTGATGCTGGTCTGATGTTTGTGGGATGTTGGTCTGATGCTGGTCTGATGTTCATGGGATGTTGGTCTGATGCTGGTCTGATGTTTGTGTCATGTTGGTCTGATGTTTATGTGATGTTGGTCTGATGTTTGTGTGATGTTGGTCTGATGTTTGTGTGATGTTGGTCTGATGCTGGTCTGTTGGTCTGATGCTGGTCTGATATTGGTCTGATGTTGGTCTGATGTTGGTCTAATGTTTGTCTGTTTTGTTTGTATTGACAGAAATGTTTATTAATATGCACTTTCACTGTAATAAATAAATAAACATGCAAGAGAAACATTCCTAGCCTCTTCGTGACAATGTGAATGACGTAGCCTTAGATGCTAGGCTAACACACCCTGCTACATCCTTTCTGTTTACCTTGTAGTTAGTTTTCATGTGTAGTTTCATTGATCAGATATTATTCTAGAATCCCAAAAAACATCAGAACTATGGAGCACAGTTTTCCTATTACTTTCTGCTGAACACATGACCTTTATTACCAGGAACAGATATACCAGTAATATTGTTGAGATATGAGGCAGCACATCCCCAATCAACCATTTCTCAGACAAACAGAATTAAGCTATTCATACTCAGAAGGCAAGCAGACCGGCAGAAACAAACCCTCCTCAAACCCTCCTAAAGACAGTTGAATTGGAGCTGACTACAATCTACAGCACAGTTAAAAAGACTGTGGCGCTTTTACTGATTTCAGACTGAAAGAAAAATCAAAACTCCAGTCACCGTGAAGCTCAAAGTCACAACTTTACCCAAAGATATTTCCCCCCTCTAGCAAACACAGTGTGATTTTGCCCGACAACAATTATTATTTCTTGGGCAGAATAGTCGTTGGCCTTTCTGGTTATACTTGATGACAAAAATACAATTTCAGCTGTAGATCTGTCAGCCCTACAATTTTGGCTATGGTGGCCCTGTAGAGATAAATGGCTGTTTGTGAACAAATCCAGTGGAAGTTAGTGATTTTACTCGAAAAACTTCACCACATCAAAAAGTTCACGAATGACCCAAACCTTTGTCTGCATATAAACCATTGAGCAGTTTGTCCCTTCTGGGCAGTTGTAGGAAGAATAAAAAGTAATAGAATTTTTATTTTTGACACAATGCACCTTCTATACATGCCAGTCTTGAGGAACATTACATCTGCGGTCTGATCAATACGGCATGTCTGGTTTAATCTTAGCGTGAATGTACATGAGAGTACGTGTGTGTGTGTACTTACGAGCTCTGCAGAACACCAGCAGAACGGCGGTGCACAGGACCCTGGAGCAGGGAACGGGGAGGGGGACACCGCTCCGGACAGCCTTCATTGTGTATTGAGTATCTAGCCTTTACGTTTGATCAATGGCTCCTCTGTGACCCAGTCTGCACTGCCTCAGACAAACCAGTTGGCGGAAAAAACACAGAGATGTTTTCAACCCCAATGCTGCGGATACGTGCACCAACCGGCCCGCAAATAGACACGAGCCGTTGTCCGAGAATGGTGAAAAGACCACTGTTTGCGCCAGTGCATGTGAAGAACGATTAGCTGTGAAGTCAGAACAAAAGCTAGCATGTACCGTGCTGAAGTTTTGGCAACGACCTCAATGAGCTAGCATCTAAGGCTACACTACGCTGCACACAGAAATGACCACGGCTGACTTTATCACTTTGCATTGCATTTTTTGAAATCCATATAGAACAGAAGCTACTAAACAATACAAGGATTATTTTCACATCCGAGCAAAAAAAACCCCCAAAAAACATAAAAGTGCTCAACGCTAGGCTATAGCTAATTTTCTACCACACTGCTCCAGGTCCCAGGAGCCCCAAGACACGAGAATCAATAAACCCGAAAAACCAATAGCAAAAATTGACCAAAGCACTCCTACTTTACTGAGCTCCACTACTAGAAGTAATCATCAGAACAGGCAGCTATGCAATTAACCAAATGAGAGAGAATTTAATTAGCACATCACTAACAGCATACGGCCAAGTGTGAGCCAAACACCTCTCTTAGACCCCACTGCACCATCAACTTCAATGGATAGCTTGCCCCTTGTTGGTCAAACCGCATTGTAAAGGGGCAAACAAGACATCAATAATACTATTTATCAGTCAGATATAGCTTTCCTCAGCATTCTTTATACAGATAACTGTTGAATGCCGATAGCCTCATGCCCTGAAGGATGGATGAATTGAATCCACTATATCATCACACACAGGTATTTTAATGAGCCAAAGGGGTCCTTTCGCGGCACATCGGAAGAAGTCAATGTTCCTTTGAGCTATAACCCAGACAGGCCTCGGGAGAGCAGAAGACACTATCTTACGCTAACTCATCTAAAGATAGCTAAGGTTAAACAAAATCTATTGAGCTCGAGTACAGCTCCATAAAGACACAAAGTGGAAGTGCTCGGCCCGTGTGGGGGGAAAAGTCAGTCGGTACGAGCAACTTCTGATATGCTGTTTTATGCATCAAAAGTGGTTATCCGCTTCAAAGCACAAAAGTATCATGTATATGAAAATGGACAGTGATTTTATGTGATAATTTCAGTCCTCCGCAATAATCGTAGGCTATCAGACAGAGTAATTGCCCAACATCGACCCGACTAAAGCTTCCTATTTAACATGCTTGAATGCACATACACACCCGCTCATCTCCGAAAGCGTCTCCAAATTGTATCACCTCCTCTACCTCAGAGTATTTGTGTGACACTTAATATGCACGCCTTTGTGTAAAGCCGAGACAATGAACAGCACACCTCGAGCACTAGGGACAGAAGAGTGTGGATGTCATCCTCAGATTGCAACAACCTCTCCCTCGCCGAGCCGAGCTCTAACCGCCCTGACACTAAGCCAAACGAGGATCATCGCTGATATATCCCTAGACCGGTCAACTGACAGACGCGGAGAAAATGACTGTCTGAGACTTGAGCAGACAGAAAACAACAGTCTAGTCCAAAGAAAAAAAAAGTTCCAAATTGATCCCTGCAAATTGTGACTTCAGAGTTTATCTTCCAACTGTCAAAATGTCATCCATAAAGTTGTTCAATGGCTTTCCCATCCATACAAACTGCTACTACCAGGTTTTCGGGCTTACACTTGCGCTTATATAACCCCTTTCTCCCTCTCTTGTCACTGTGGGATCAGTGTGTGGATATAGTTTATGCGATTTTGTGAATCTCAGAGATGTAAGCGTGGACAGGCAGACCAACAATGTCGTCTTTCAGGTCACCAAACAGTGGCAGCGTGTGTGTGTTTGAATGTGCTTAACTGTGCAGTGTTAACCCAAGGCAAGTGTACATTTGGCCCTTTCACTATCTATTGCACATTAATTTAGTCAAGCAGGGACACACAGAATGGCTCTTTATGTTAAATGGTCGGTTTTATGGCTTCAGGGACGCGCGCCCCTGTCTGCTGACAAGAGCTGGATGTATGTTTGTTGTATGCTTTTCACAGAGAGGGTGAGGAGGAGCCAGAAACAGACATGGTAATAACTGAAGATATTATGAATTAGCATGATGTAAACCAGGAGCAATAAAATGCACCTTTTTACTGATGAAATAAAAATGACTGCCAATAGCTAGTCTGACAAAGCGTCCAAGGGATAATAAAGTAACGTCTGGTCATTGGCCCACGCATCTTGTAATGATGCTAAAGGGCCCCTTCGGTGTTCTGTGATAACACAACACAATTACCATGGAGCCCAGTGCAATCCACTTAGGCTAGAATTTATATTTGTGCAAAAATTGTTATTTCTGAGCCAGGGTAAAATACGTAATGATAATCTTTTGTTAAAGCTGCATGTCTGGTAGACTTTGAAAAGACGCTGCATCTATGAAAAATCTATGCTATAGCTTTCAAAAGTCCAGATGTGATTCTGATAACATCTTGTAGAGAACACGGATAAAAGAGTCTAAGAAAAAGTCCTTCGTCACGCTAAACAGCTCTTCTTCACTTCCATGCTGAAAGCCTTTATTAAACAAAGTGACTTAGCCTGATTCTGAAGTGTTTAATTACATAGTTGGCTTGGAGTGGTGTCATCAGGGGTGTGGTGATGCCTATAAGAAATCATCTGATCACTGATGCTTTTCTGATGCAAGGCTTGGTAACGGAGCGCCAAAAGTTCCCTTTGTGGACATTTGGATTGTACAAGCTCAGGTCAATGTCAAGTACCTCTTACAGATATGTTTGTGATTGAAATGTTCTGTTCTCAAATCATGAAAATAAATAACAACAACTTTTGATGTTTTAATTAAGAAGGATTGAGTGTGTGTGTAAGGTTTTATGCAGTGCGCCGCGCGCACTGCCTTTTGTTGCGATCATAATTATGCCCTTTCTATACCATATACCTATATGGCCACGAGTGTTGGTGAGTGAGTGTGAGTGTGCATGAGTGTGTGTAAGGTTTTATGCAGTGCGCTGTGCGCACTGCCTTTCTCGCGTCCCAGCGATAACAATAGTCCCTTGCCATTGCAATGGCTCGGGCCTAACATTATTAATAGTAATAATAATAATGTTTTATATAACACTCAGAGAAGCTTCTCAATTGCATTCACTCCACATTCACACATGGGCGGTGGTACTTGTGTAGCCACAGCTGCCCATTCTCCGACCACCACCGAACACCAATCACACAGCCACATTTATTCATAGGCAAAGTGTCTTGCTTAGGAAACAACAACAATATGCGTTCTGACGGGGATTCGAACCGACGACTCTGTGCCACATTTTCAAAAGTCAAGGTTCAATTTATTTGCCATTTGCAGTAGAAAAAAGCCCACATTGCTCAATGTTCTGTCAACATTCATCACACAAGACATAAAACATAAATAAAGGACATGGACACATAAAACATCCATCTAAAGACTATGGAAGACATATAATAACGTCAACAATATTATTCAAAAGTGAATAAATATAATAAGTGCTCATCAGAGATCGGTTTAGTTAAGGTGCCTTATTCACAGCCTGTTTAAAGCCTGTTTGAAGGCTGTTTAAAGCCTGTTTAAAGCCTGTTTATATGGTGAGATGTAGAACATTTGATGGAACGATCACGTTTCCCTGAAGGATCCTCAGCAGGATGAGTGGGGTCATTAATGATCAGTGATGACCCTGCCTTTAAAGGTGACCTTCAGGGCCGGCCTATTGTCCTTCGAGCAGAACGCACGGCAAAGGACAGGTATGTTCTTTCCACCGATTACATCAGTGGTTGTAGGCTGCTCCCATCTTCCTGTCTCTCCATGATAATCCCAGACAGACTGAATGGTGTTGAGATCAGCTAAACCATGTGACTAATTAGAAGCCAAGGCAATATGGGTTCATGCTCAGTGGTGGTGAAATACTGTCACATCCAGGATGAATAATTTTGAAAGCATCCCTCATTTACGCCGGTCGTTGGTCGTTAGTTCCACCTTAAACAGGAAGGCGTAGACGGTTTAAAATGTTATGCTGTATCTTGCCGTGAAACCTGGCAACCGACGGTAGTCTTTTGTCTCGTTCGTGAGCTGTTATTCTGCAAATCCGCCGATAAACACTTAAAGCCTGAAGAACATGATGAATGCTCTTTTAATCCCTCCATAAACTTGGGTAATGTTTCTGCCTCAAGTGCCCCGATGTGACTGTGATAGTACGACAGGAACATAATCTGGCAGCCGTCCATATTCCAGATTATAATTATGACCGCTGAGGCCTGGAATGTGCCGGATCTAACATCTTAGAGAAGAACTTTGTGCCTTTGTCAAATCACATAAAGGTCCTATATTATGTAAGATTAAAGTTCTAATGTTGGTTCAACCCCAAACACATACCCACAGTTATGTTCTGTTTCTTTCAGGCATGTTGCTCTCCAGATTCACCATGGCATTCACACACACAGAGAAGCATTGTTGCCACCACCATTTAACAACAATCTGATTGGAGAAGATGTGTGTTCAACTGTGAGGGTGTCAAGGCTTTGTTTATATCCCAGAAAAAGTCATGCATTTTTTTTTTTTTATTTTTTTTTTACAAACCCCGAAAACCGGCACAAATTGTTTGTTCCAGTCTTGAAACAGGGACAGGTGGTGAGACAGGCGTCTAATCAGAGCGTTTGTCATATATTGTACTAGATACAAATTGTGTGTTTGATGTTGCAAAACGTTAAACGGTGACCTACATGTATCCAATATAGACTGAAATGGGTAAAAAAAACATAATATATGACCTTTAATGTTTGTGATATTGCTTTGTTTACCGTATGGATTAGGCATCATGAAAAATCAAATGAGCCTTCACTGGAGGACCTTTCAGCCCGGGATGGATAAGCCTGTTAGCAGCACTTTCTAAAAGGCTATGAGTGAGCCACACTAGGTAATGAATGGTTTTTTTTGCTTGGTCCCAGGGGATATTCTCTCAATGAATTAATATTGAAGTGCGCAAACACACTCGGGCCCGGCCGAGTTCGTGCGCACACACTCGGGCCCGGTCGAGTTAGTGGGCACACACTCGGGCCCGGCTGAGTTTGTGCACTCGCAGTGCCCATAAAAACTGGCAAATTATGAGCGCGGTGACAGGGCACTCCATCAGCGGGATGTTAATAATGTAGAATACGCTGTGGCTCTACCAGAGGCTCTATCGGCTGGAGTCAATGAGTGTAACACAAAGCCAATGTGTGAATTAAAGCTAGACTTAGAAATCAGCACCATATGTTTCAGATTTGTCATTATTGCAATATTCATGTATCTGAGCAAAAAAATGCGATTGACACTTTTCGTACACGTTATGCAAAATCTATCTCCTCCTGGGGCCTTAACAGTGATCTGTCAACATGCATGGGACAGGGACATAACAATAGTGTGAGCTTGGACGGGGACTCGAACCGCCGACCTTCTGGTTGAAGGGCGAGCACTTGCCCACTGAACCACTGCACCACCCCCCAAACCCCAAATGTGGCCTTAACAGTGACAGGACCGAGACCGAGACCGAGACCGAGTAACAGCTGCGTCTGAGGCCGAGACCTCGTCAACACTGGAGGATAGTGTGGACTCAGTTAATAAACCAGTTCTGTCTGATGGTGATGTCATCAGGGTCAATAAGGGCAAACACATTGTCAGTCAATACTTGTAATAAACATGACTAATAATGAGACCATATAATGTCAAAAGATACTGTACTATATTGATTTGCCCTGATTGATAATAACGGGCGTGGGCGATATGGTTATAGTATAATATCACAACTTTATTAAGATCAGTTTGTATTTCTGGTCTTCAGCGTTCATCCAACCAGCGTTCATCAGAATTATTCATACATTATTCTCCTCGATTGTTAATATGAACACTTAACACACTGAGGGTTATATCATGTCTGGGACTACGGATGGAAATTAGCACTGTGCTAAATCTGCCATAAGTGTGATTCTGTACATTTATACGGCATTAATATATGTTTATAAGACATTTATTAACAGTTATAGATACATATAAAGTGCTGATAATCCATTAACTGAACGTATGTTAATAATCAGTTCATAATGGGTTTATTAGTGTATTTTTAACTGTTAATAACTGACTCCTAATGTTTTATAAACACATCATGAATGCTTTCTTAATGCCTTATAAATTGAACCGTGTTTCCAGATCGCACATGTATCGCCATATCGCCCAGCTCTGTACTATTGAAATACTGTCCATCTGTTTTCTGTAGGGACCCAGAAACAGGAGCGATACAGACTGATTGCTTTGTTCATAGGCTTGTGGAAAATGTCCCCACCAAAGTCCAAATCAATCGGACTCCTTTGCTACAGAACAATGCAGCTGGCAGCACTCTTGCTCTGGGGGCACTTGGCACCGGGACCCTGCCTGAGCAAGAGCTGAATGCACCGCACAGGTATGACACAAGCCCAATGACTGCTGGCGGTTACTGCTCCATACAGAGGAATATGCAGATGGGTATCTCGGACATGCACATACTTCTGAAGTCGTGTTTGAACACGAGACCCCGGGCAGCGCGCTCTCACATCACTCCACAACGAGCTGCATCTGCGCAGGGCTCTTCGCACCATGAGCGCGCAGAGAAGATCACATTTAACTCAAGTCAAATATAAAGTGATTCGGCGGATAACGCGCTGGAGTTCGGTCGGATTAGGAACTGGACTCAATCATAAAAAGTGCTGCCGTGAGCATCCTTCACGCAGCCGTGAGTCTTACCTGCCGTCAAAGTCTGCACTTGCCCCGAAGAAGCAGCTGAACCACAACATTAACTTGATCCATAATTCCATTGTGTGGGGTGTCCGCGAGTGGGTTCAGATCTTCAGAGTATCTCCCAAAAGCCGCGTCTGAAGACAATGAGACAATAAGACGGTGGAAATCAAATCTGGAGGCGCGTCTGTCCTCGCTCCTCTGTAGCGGTATTCAGGGGGAGCCAGTCCGCCGCTGCCTGGAGCTGACCCCGGAGCGGAGCGGTATACGCACTCTGCCGGGGAAGCCGCGCACAGCTCTCCGTCTGCCGCACAAGTTCAGCTGGTGCTCCTCCGTGAACAGCTCGGTGAAGCACAGGCACAGACACTCCGAACGGGACTCCGGCTCCACTACAGACTGAGGCGGCACTAACCCATACGCGCACCACCGCTGGACTTCACCGTGACGTCACGTCAGGAGCAGAGACATGCGCGGCACGGGATTGGCTGAGAACAGGCAGACGCAGCTGTTTTGGAAACGCTTTAATTAATCGCGCGACCTGCCGAGGCACGCGGACACCGGCCACCCAGGGAGAGGCGCACGCGGGTCCAGAGCAGGCGCGCTGACGTGTATGTCAGTCATCTGAATATGACAATCATTTCTATTGAATCTTTAATAACACATTCTTAGCGCATGGACAGACTCTAAGAATGTGTTATAGAGGCATATTTACAGACGAAGTATTCTGAATCAGCCTCCTGCGGGAGTTCAAACCCGTCTCATTTAGAGTCTGTTTATAATAACAACAATAATCCTATGTACATTAAGTATACACTAGCCCGGATCACTGTGAGTATAACAATCGAACATTATAATTCAAACACTACCCAAGAGAAAATACTTTTCTTCCTGACACTGACATACATCTTTGACATGTTCTGCGGCTGCCACATTATACAGCCTCCATCACAGGCCTATGGGAGTCTGCCCTGCCCTCATGTCACACAGTGTTATCCCTGAAGAAGCAGAGGCACGATGACAGAACAATCTCACAGACACAGAGCCTGGCCCCGCTCACCTGACAGCAAAGGGCATACCTAACCATGCACACTCTACCAGTCACCCTTTAAGATAAAACTCAGAACATTTCATGTCAGAGGAGCTCCTCGGTCAGCCCTGCACAATACGAATGCTCAAATAAAATGATCCACATAATGTTCTGTCCAGTTATCAGAACTTTCCAGGTCCTATATTATGCAAAACTTTTCTGAGCATTTAACCACGTTACTCCCTCAAACTCAGACCCAAAGTTGTTCTGTTTGAGTTAAGTTGATTATAGTCCTCTCCCAAGAGATGAAAACAGATTCAACTATAAGTGATATAAACAAACAGCTCCTCTCTAAGAAGTGGGCCTGCCTGCTCCTGCACTGTCAACAAACGCACCCAGAGAAGCACTGTTGCTGCTTTGATGTCTTACCACCATTTAACCACATGTCTGATTGGAGAAGATGTGTGTTCGGCTGTGAGGGTGACTTTGTATATATTATTTTTGGAAAACCCCCGAAAAACTGGCACAAATGGTTTGGTCCTGTCTTAAAGAGACAGGCACCTAAATCAGAGCGTTTGCAAAACAGCTTGTATTAGATAAATATTGTGTGTTTGATATGTTGAGCTGTATCTAAAATAGACCGTGACATGTGGAGAAAAGCATAATATACGACCTTTAAATGAAAAACAGTTTTGATCATCATTTAGACCTGCTTTCAAGTCTTGTTTTAGCCCCGGGTTAGTCTTTGCCCTGGTAAAGACCTGTTGTATCTGGTTAGTTGAGTTATGGTGTAAAGGAATATACGTAATATGTTTACTGCTGCCGCACTATTTGAATGTATCATGTATGTGCAATACTATAACATGTGCAATACAAAATTCATCTGAAGTATTTTACCACCTGTGAAATACTTACACCTTATT
>JAVQKC010075720.1:0-19580 GCA_036025475.1 Philypnodon macrostomus | reverse complement strand
TGAAAATACGCCTTATATTCTAGTTTCTTCAAAGTTGCACCTTTTGCTCTGATTACTGCTTTGCACACACTCTGCATTCTCTTTATGAGCTTCAAGAGGTAGTCACCTGAAATGGTGTTCCCTTCACAGGTTAATAAGTATATATATATATATATACAATTACTGTGCTGTTCTATCCTTGTGCAAGACACTTTATACACCTGTGATTTCCATGTCTCTGCCAGTCTGCGCCATGGCACCTGTGATTGTAGAGTATAACTTTGTAGTGAAATAAAATACAATTTTTACCCAAAGTAATACACAGCTGCATTCTATAGACTGCTTACAAAGACATTGGTTTAACTGCTTATCAGAGGAAATATTAGTCTGGTCACAAAAGCGGTGAGAAATTGAAAAAATAAGTGCTCAGATGTCTACAATTTTGAAAAAAAAAAAAAAAAACAGCAGAAATGTCTCTGCTAGTTTTCAGTATGCACCGAGTGCCAATTATCTGTGAATATAGAATCATGTTAGGGTTCATGAGACACAAACACCCTCTCGATAAGCACTGTTCCAATGTATTCTAAATCTCAAAGGATTGTAACCTCTGAAAGATGGAAGTCAAATGCAAATGATAGACAGCAAACAGGCATGGTGAGTGTTTATCTAACACGCTGACGCACAACCGAAAAGATGGGATGTGCAGGGTCAACTGAGCCGTAATTACAGTGGTTATTTTAATTTTAGGCTTTTAACAATTCAGTTTGTCCCAGAAAAATACAAGAACGAAAATTACATTTGCATGGTCTTTTAGAGGTGAGCACTCCTGTTCACATACCTAACCACCATGAACAGGAAACATACAAAATATAGGGTATGTTGTGATTATTTCAACAAAAGGGCTTCACAGATGATTACACAGAGCACAAAATGGCATTGAACTCACAGCTGACATCACAACTGAAAAAAAATACACAATCTGTAATGTATCAAACAATTACACACCTAACAGGCACAACAAAATCATGCAGAGGCACTTGAGATCCAAAAACCTTGAGCATGGAATAATGACCTGAAAATTATCCAATCTCTCCCAACCCAAAAACTACTACAAAAATTAAGAAGATATTATGTAAACACAATCACCAAGCATTAACTATTCTATTGCCTAACCTACGTATAATATGCAGACCCCATACAAAGCAGCACCTTCTAGCTGTGAGGCAAGAGTCAACCACTAATCAGTAACTTTAATAATAATAATAAGTTACTTACGATTATTCCCATTAATCAGATATGTGACTGAGTCCCAATGGAACAAAGAAAAAAACAAAAACAGATGTATTTTTTAGACATACAAAGTAGAATTATTTATTCCCTGCACAGTTGCACACTGTAGCCACAGACTGACAGAGACGTAGCAGCCATGTCATGGCTTCCCGACCGCAACCAAATGCACATTCATATAGACAAGGTACTTTAGGTGATGTGTTTTGGCCAAAAGCACAACAACAGTATGAACCAATTAGATTGAGGATCGAACTGCCAGCCTTTTGATTACTGGGCAACATGCTTTACCCCAACACACACAGCTGCAGTTGAATTAAAATGACCTTTTATCTTTTGTGAAAATGTACCATGTCAGCTTCAATACCTGATATGTTGTTCATTTTCAAGTAATACACATCCTGTTTAATCTACATACCTCTTAAATGCACAGTTTTGGTTAAACGGTCTGGACTGCAGTAAGCTAGGTTAAAAATAAAATATTGTGAAAATATTTCTCTACACAAGCTTGAGTAGTTTTACCACGGCACTTCTAACATTATACCACTAATTTACCAGGCAGTGTCTTCTCTGCTGTTTTTAGTGGGTGGCTATTAACTGCCATTGATGGGTGAATAAACACTGCAATTATTAGTTGGTAAAATCCAAAGCACATTATGACATCCCAAAAGGAACCTCTGTAAGCTCCATTTTTAAACAGCCTGTAATAGATGAATAATTTGCGCACAATTTGACCTTTTTATGTTTTCTATTCAACATTTTTACAGTCATCTTAATTGTGTTTACAAATCCCATTTTTAAACAATATTAGGGGGCAAATTGCAATTGAATTATTCCTATTCATAAGCTATTATTAAGAATGATAAATATATTTCTGTGTAATTTTAACACTTTTTTTTTATATTGAGCTCTATTGTTAAGCCATTGTAATCCTCAAAGAAGCTTGGCATGACGGTCACGTTTTTTTTTTGTATTGTCTGAAACAGTGCTACAATCAAAATTGGACAGATAATGACACAGAATTCATTAGTTTCGGAATGACTTCAGACAGTAATTTCCTTTTTTTCTCCTCCATTACAATATATCAACGTGTTCTCGTCCTAATCACAACGCATTAAAACACCTTCTCATTACTGACTTACTCATATAGTGATGGAGCTCTCAATGTAATGTTCCATTTGTGTTGGGGGAAAAAAGTTACAGTTATTTACCATTTACTATTTTGGAACAGGTTTTGCACCAAACTCATTTTAAATCAATCTAGTATTTGTTAGCATTTTGATGAAGTTAATAACATCTGACAAAACAATATTTCCCTACACGCATTCTTTGCCAGATGTCTTTTTAGCATGATTGATTTTCATAATTAATTTACTTTTCACTATCTATCATTAAACCCAAAACTCCTTGCTTCAGGCCTAATTTGTATGGATGGATTTGCAATGGAAACTTGAAAAGGCTGGGTCATTTTCATGCAAAAGATTGGCTTTTTCTTGCCCGGAGGAGAATACAATGACCAGATTGATTTGGCGATCCCGTAATGGGTATAGGGGAATGAGTTTCTACGTATGATTGTTAGGTTGGTCAACTTTGATGTCTGACTGTAATGTCCACATACCCCTTGGTGTTCTTGGGGTTCTCTCCACTGTTGGTTACTGGTGATGAAAATTACTTGAATGTACACATGTGTAAAGCTAGGTATTTACCACTGCTCCAAATATATGTCACCTCTCCACCACAGTGTGCCTCCTTCTCCTCCCACTGGTCCACTCCAAGACTTCCTGCTGATATTCTGATTGAGTTCTGATGGACATTAGTGTTTTTATTATAGTGATAACAGCTTTCCATTCCTAATGATAGAGATCATAATGCCAGGAACTCGCTCTTCCAATAGAGGCCTTGATAGCCGTGCTGCAACCTCAGCGGGGAGCCAACAAGCTGACTTCAAAGGTGTGATTTACCTCACAGTGGAGTGCAGGGGCATCGGAACCATACACGGAGGTGGCTGTCATTTTCTTACCCAACTCTTTTACTTTTGATCTCCTAGTTCAATATCGCCAGTGTGTGTCCAACAAACAATCGTGGCTCAAGACAAAAGCTGCAAAGGTCTTAAAGGGATTGTGGAGTGCCATCTAATTCTTTTATCCTCAATAGATTGCCTGTCCAAATGACAATACGTAGTACCTCCATCAGTGCGGTCACTTCTGCATGTACTGTACTGCCACTGTGGAGAGGAAAAGCTGCAATCACGAGCAGTTGCATACAATAAGATATATATTTTATATTGGTTCCTACCTTCACCTATGGTCATGAGCTTTGGTAACGACCGAAAGGACAAGATCACCGGTGCAAGTGGCTGGGCGCTCCCTTAGAGAGAGGGTGAGAAGCTTGGTCACTCGGGAGGAGCTCAGAGTAGAGCCGCTACTCCTTCACATTGAGAGGAGCCAGCTAAGGTGGCTCGGGCATCTTTTTCCGGATGCCCCCTAGACGAGGTGTTCTGGGCATGTTCCACCGGGAGGAGACCCCGGGAAAGACTTAGGAGGCTCTCAGCTTGCCTGGGAATGCCTTGGAGCTGGAGGAAGTGTCTGGGGAGTGGGAAGTCTGGGCATCTCTGCTTAGACTGCTGCCTCCGCAACCCAGCCTGGGATAAGCGGCAGAAGATGGATGGATAAAAAAATAAAAATAAAAAATACATGGAACTACATATGTGTCATGATAAAGGTTATGCTCTTTCTGCCAGAAATGTAGCTCCCTATAAATATGAAGAATCTTGAATTAGTCCTGAATATATGAAACCTAATGGTCCTGGTTTATTTTAGATTTCGCCCCAGTTTTTACTAGCAAGTCTCTTCATACAGTGTAGACTATAATGTATGTAATCGCCCCATAAAAAGTTTAGACAACCTCAAGCCAAAAAGCTGCAAGGTTCTTAAGGGATTGTGCACAACCGTCTAATTCCTTTATCCTCAATAGATTGCCTGTCAAAATTGCAATACATACCACCATCAGTGCGGTCACTTCTGCATGTACTGTATTGCCACTGTGGATTAGAAGGGATGCTACCAAGAGCTCATAGTGACATTAATATTGATCAGCAGTCCTATATCTCATTGGATTCATTCATTCTTCCACAGGCTGGGTCATTTTCATGCAAAAGATTGCCTTTTTCTTGCCCGGAGGAGAATACAATGAATAGATTGATTAGGCAATACCGTAATGGGTATAAGGGAATGAGCCTGTCAATCATACACTGGACACTGTCTGACCGAAAGAAATACGCCCAGGCAGCAAAATGACTCCACTCAGAGATAAGGAAGGCTATAGAATCACTTAAGTAGCGGTAGATGGACCCAGGGCTATCACTATAACAGATACATGAGATGAAGGTGAACTTGCATAAAGTGGTTTAGCATGTATTTTAAACAAAACATATGTATTTTATGGTATAATGTAAAATTAGCAAAAGCAATTCTTAGTTTTATCTTGCTCAACAAAAGAGCTGTTTGAGTAGGTCTTTGTGGCTGGCGGTATTCATTGTCCTGTTTTGGAGAAAGAGACGAGTGCAGGTATACTAGAATGGCAGAACTGAAGATTGTGTCAATTGTGTTTTTTCGAATAGTTCCTGAAATATAGCTACTTTGACATATAATTTTCATTTTTTAATGGTATTTTTGTTCAACAGACTCAACAGACAATTTCACCTCAATTGTTACCTGGAGGGTGGAGAGAAGCAACAAGTGTCAGTGTCAAATCTACAGGTTCAAATGTGGGTTCTCTTCAGCTATCAAGAGACATGCACTAGCAATTCTATATCTAGTAACTGAATGTAAGAGCCGATTGTTTTGTATCGGTACAAAAAAATAGAGAAAATGTAATAATTCTGATAATATGTTAGATTTACATTTTCCTTAACACAGTCTCAAGGCTATTAAACTCATACATTCATACAGAGACAATGGTGCCTTTGCTAAATGACACAACAGGATGTATAAATACATCTAAGATATGTCTAATTTAGCATGGTACAGCTTCAGTGTGAGGAACTAAACCCTCGACCTTGTATACCAGCTTTTTATATATAGCTTACAAAATAGCACTTCAAACTGAATTATATCAATGTGGACTGTTCGGTGCAGATGTAGTTCTAAAGTGAGAGGAAAAACTAAACCTGGTGTAAACCTAAAAGGAAACTAAACCTTCTTTGTACCACCCCATTTGTTCTGTATTGTGTATTTGAAGCTCAGGCAATTTGTTTTATTTGACTCCTCGCCCCACAGACTGTCAACTCTGGTTCCCCTGACCCAGAAGAGGTTTGCTACAGAAAACAGATGGGCGCCATAATGACCCCCCTATAACAGAGTTCACTTTTTGGGCTTGATCTACAGCATGTATTTATCCCGGCCTGTTTGTGCTGTGTATATATATGAACTGCCCGGTTAACGAGTAAGCCTCTCCCTTGCATGCGGCACAGTCTTGTCCTTATATCTTTTCATGGATCTCATCTTCCTCCTCAGAGGCCTGTTAGAAATTGGGGAACAGCTTAAAATATTTATAGGTCCCTGGGAAAACGCTGTTATAAAATCTGGAACATTTTTAAAGGTGCATTTTTCACGTAATGGTTCCTGCCATTTGCTGCGCGTCTATTTGTGTTTGGAGACGGAGTGAATTAGAAAGTGGGAGAGAGGAAGCGTCTTGCCTTCATGTGTGTGTGTGGAACTGCGGAGAAGCAAATGTTCAGCCAACTATTGATTTTGGAAGAGGCTCTCACTGAGATGATGAGGAGGTGTGTCCTGTGAAGTAGCTATTATGTGAATTCAGTTGCCGTTGCCTGACTGTGGGTGCTCCACAGTCTCTGCTTCCAGCTCTTCTAAACGGCATGAGCTGAATGTCCTCAACAGGGGCCAGATTCATTTTAGATTCATAGTTTCAACTCGTCTATAAGCCAGCATCTAAACATTGTCTGTACTTGCAATTCCCAGGTTGTTCCAGTTCTTTATGCAATAGTATCGTAGAAAATTGTCTTGATCACAATCCTAGCTGCAGCTTAAACCAACACTGTGCAACTAGTGTGCTCTACATGGCGATATTGACTATTGCACCATCATACATCAACAAAAATATTGACAATTTTGTTTATTCTTTGTG
Organism: Philypnodon macrostomus; assembly: GCA_036025475.1. Classification (NCBI taxonomy): domain Eukaryota; kingdom Metazoa; phylum Chordata; class Actinopteri; order Gobiiformes; family Eleotridae; genus Philypnodon; species Philypnodon macrostomus. Next base: position 13,169 of record JAVQKC010075720.1, on the reverse strand, counting down.
CAATTTTATCTCCTAGTGTTTAGTCTTTTACGTTATTGTTTGCTCACTCTGTTTGTTTGTGCAGTATCCGCGTATACTGTGTGTTGTTGAAGGCTGACTATTTTCACTTTTGACTGCACTCTGAGGCATATATATGATTTATCTTTAATCAAGAATTCAACAAAATTAAATCAAGCATTTTTAGATAAAACATCACATTGTGTTCCTTAAAGGATAAGAGCATACTGTATTTTAACATAAAATTTGGAGGATTTTTGTTCACTGTGCAGTAGCCCATCCTCATCTCACTTCAGTAATAGCGTCAAGGTAAATGTGTTTACTGCCTGGCCAACCACCCTGGTCCCTGTCCATTTGAGTTTGATTTTAAATAGTGCAGAACAAAAGGAGGCACATTAAACATTTACAAATGAGGAATAGACAGGGCGTGAACCAAGGTATCTTAAAGCATTGCATAAAGGTTGCACCAAACAGCAGTGTTGGTGGTAGACTGATGGAATGGGAGGGGTTCCATCCAGATCCACTTCACTGATAATGTGGGTCATACCAGCCTAGTCTACATCCGAGGACATGTTTGGGACATTGCTAGCTGCAGCTTTAGGTATTAGTATGTACAATAGTTATATTTTACTCCATTATATATTAATATCTTGATTTTGAAGTAAGATTTTGAAGTAGATTTGTTGAGGTTCTATCTGCATTCTGAAAAAGTCAAGATAGAACTTCATATTTTTATATAGCCTATCAAAAGCTCAACAAAACACTTGCTTATGTAAATAACTCTTCTAATTCTAAGGGGACTGTATAGGGTGAGTCAAATTTATACAACAGTGGTTTGGAAAAAATAAACCCTATAAAAAATTTATAAATTCTTGTGACAGGCAGAATGAAAGTATATTTCATAGAGAAAAAACACCGAGCAGTCACCACACATTATTATTTATTAACACTGAGAGGCATACAGGGCATTTCTTGTTAATGCCTTATGTCGCTGCTGTGACTGCACAATGTTTGCTCTCCTTTACGACAAATTATTCAAACATTAGAATTCTTGAGTGAGGTAATACTATTTTTAAAAAGACTTTTGTAAAGGGGTTGATGTCATGTAAGGTAAATCCTGACTTGGCGTATCGGTAAATCCTAAGCACCGGCATTATAATTACTGGAGATGCACAGCCTTTCCCTGGGCAAAGAGCATTGACCTTTCTGTGAATAACATGTTCATTGGACTTAATGTGTAATTGGCATCGGTCATTTCCCACCACAGGCAGGTGTCTTCTTGAATGCAGCATGTTTCATTGTGAGCATACATAGTGGTTACTTTAGTGAGAATTAAAAGGATTGATCTTTGGATCTTGTGCCTTATGTGGAAATAAAAGTGATCTCTTTCTGGAGTCTGCATGTCCTCCTTGTTTTTCAGTGTGCTTTCTCAAACCACTCTGTCCAAATAAATCTATATAAAAATGAATTGATAAAGGGTAAATATAATTGCCTGTGGAAAATTATAGCAAGAGTGAATTGTCTTAGTGTAAGGACCATTCTCCAGAATTTTCCCCTTTTAAGGTCCTTAGTTGCTCAGATAGGCTACAGCCAGCCTTGACCCCTCTAATAAATAATGAATAAATAACTAGAGACTGATTTTTGTTTTGTTTATCATAATAATTTTCTGTTTGCATGATAGCATATAGTAAGCCCTATATTAAATTAGCAATGTTAAATCTCATGTTTAACTTGATATCAGAATCAGTTTGTGAATAGCCATGCTAATCCAGATTTAATATCATAAGGCACCATCAATATTTGTAAGAGAAGTCATGCACATCTTGATAGAAATAAAATAAATAAATAAATAAACTGTCTCTGAAGTCCTCAGCAAATGTGTATTATATTGTCCATGCTTCAGTCTAACAATGAATGATTACAAATTGAAAAATTGAGACATACATTATTATTATTTTTTCACAATGGCAAAAACTATTATGAGCATTCAATTGTTACTGAAATTAGCAAGTACAATGTACTAACATACAGCACAGTTAAGCATGGTTTAAATAATACAACTCAATATGAGGCCACAATTTAAAGTCTTATTTCACAACCATGGCATCGGTTTCTCTGGTGACTTTGTACCTCTATAAACTCCAGGTTGTTATTGAGTCGTTTCTGTACAACACTTTTCACAGCTGAAAATATAGCAGGGCACAGCTGCCCGTGGTGCAGTATAGCAATTTATAGGCAGATGATATCAGGACTCCTTGCCAAGTAAACCCAAGGCTAGTGCTGCTGCAGCGTACAATTCAATTTCTTTAAAATGCTCAATGTATGATAAAAAATCCCTCTGCTCCACTTGAGTCGACTGATCCAAAATGCATCAAGCCATTTATAATAAGAGCAAAGAAACCAGTCACAGCAGTTTTTACAAGATACCAAATGTGTTGACATCATGGCAGTCCATCCATCTCACTTAGTTGTGCATTTGATTTGACTGTACGCAGAAGGCTCCTGTGGCCTGAGAGTGACCTGAGGGGTCCTATAGCATGACGAACCTGAAGCTAAGGCCAGAACAGTGTGTTGACATTCAAAAGGACTGCTTCACCAACATGAGGCCACAAGCAGTGACAGCTGTCAGCTACCTGGGCCATCACCTGTCCTTCAGAGAAACACACATGTGAACTCACTGACATGCAATATACCACTGTTGCATTTATTCATTTGGAAGACACAGACTTAAACAGCAAGTTGTTGACAATATTTGCTTTATTTTAACATATTTTTGACTGTAAGTTCAAACCTCACTCTGTGTGTTGTGTCTGCACTTCTTTCCAGAGTTAGTGTTGGTTTTCTTCGAGTAATGCGGCTTTCTGCCCAGAGACGTCCACGTGCTAGGAAGATTGGTGACTGTTAATTGTCCATACAGTAATCAATCAATGTAACAATCAAATAGTTTGCCAATGCATCTCTTATGTCCTGCAAATAAATAAAGTATAATTATATGAACAGCGCAATCATAATGCCCTTAATGGTTAGCAATGAGGGTACACATTCCACTTCTTCTACGTAGACCCCAGCTTGTCTTCTATGTATTTTGAAGTCACCAATTTGTCAAGACCATTCAATTTTGAGCGCTGCATACTTGCTGACATGATAAACTGCAAACATTTTGGCACACAGTACTAGGGTTGCTACTTGAAGCATTCACAATCAGTTTCCTGTTAATAGACTTTCTTTAGAGGAGGTTAGTGGTGGATAGAATATGAGATTCTGGGCATATTATTGCAGTTGTTGATGTGTTTAGTTGGTTTACTCTTGCAGATCTGCCTTTTGCTGTGTGATCCAGTCATATGTACAGTGTTGTCCCTCCTCTTGCTTGTACTATGCCCCTTTTTGCATCTAAAGCTGGGGAAGTCAGAGCTTAAGCCATCCGTGAGATGAGCGATCTAGCAATTGTGCAGCTGGAAAAGTAGGCAAGGGGGTCTTTGAGGCAGCGGAAGTAGACTTTTGCCAAATGTCAGATATGAAAAATTGAGTACGGCAAAGGGGGTAGACAAGCAGAAATACAGAGGAGTGTTTTGTGAAAAAAATGTGAATGGAAGTAGTAGGAAGAGTGGCTTGGGTGCAGGCTCGTCTTGGTAGGTGGGCGGATGCTTACAGTATGAAATACAGTATAGAGGCACAATATATCAGAGTCAATGTAGTATTGAGAAAATCAATTTCACTATTGAAATAAATGAAATGTTTTGCAATAATAATGTTATAGCCTCTCATCTGACAAAAAAAAATCAAGTTCAATACAAAAAATGTGTCGTGGCCAAACAGAAATGTTGTAAAAAGGTCTGATTTAGCCTTGAATAATGCTGCAGTTAGTTCAGGTTTAGACCTGGTTCATTGCTGTACTTAACATAGCATATGTTCTAATATTGTAAAAGTCTAAAAGATAAATGAAAAGGGACCCAGAGACTTGAAGGATAGGGGGATATTGTTGTGGGTTAAGTATAATTAGCATAATTAAGAGCGCGGCTTTAGCTAGGCACAGACTATATGCCACCTCTCATTATAAGGCATACGCAAACACAGCAAGCTAATGCAAGGCAGCAGCCTTACTCAAGACACTTCCTCGTGTCAATGCAGATTTTGTTCTCGCCAGTAATGCTCGGTTGCATCATTGACTTGCCAATAAAACATTGGGTTTGGATTCAGAATAAAGAGTCCAGTGGCAATAAGAGTGCCCCGAACAATAGCCAACTAGCATGTGGTTTGACTGGATGTTTGTTAGACATCTCCCCACATAGCTGCTTATGTACTATTGGCATTTGGAACATATGGGCTAATGAAGTTTAGCAGGGTGGTCCAGATGTCGATAGCGATGTTTATACTCTGGCTGGTTGCACAGTCTCTTGAACTTGAGCTCATTTGACCTCCTCTGATATTGATGGTTGCCACAGTAGGATGACTTTCTATGTTTTTTTTCTGTATGTAGTTGGCAAACAGATCTGTGGTGTAAACAAGTGTCAAAACAAGTAACTTCCTAAAGATTTGAATATTCACAGTAGCTTTCAAATCTATGCATGGTGAAGATTAGTAACCTTTGAGAGTTGTAGTTTTCAAAACTCATGAAAATCCAGCTTGTACTGCTCGGGCCAGCCTTTTAGAAAAATGTACTTTACTTTACAGTATGGTAATAATATGGTAATGTGTGGTAAAAAACAGGGAATATTTCTGTAATTATGTTTTTTTTTTTTTTTTTTAAATACATCTGTGGGACTTTAAACCCTTTTCCTGAACTATTATAGTGATTTAGTGACCCATATTTACTAGATTATTAGTAATAGTTACAACTAGTAAACTGCAAGTGTTCATCCTTTGTTGAGTCAGAAACCATCACCCATCCATCCATCTTCTTCGACTTATCCAGGGAAGGGTCGCGGTGGTAGCAGACATGCCCCAACTTCCCACTCCCCAGACACTTCCTCCAGCTCTTCCAGGGGGGTTTCCAAGGCGTTCCCAGGCCAGCCGAGAGGTATAATCCCTCCAGCGTGTCTTCGGTCTTCCCCGGGACTTCCTCCGGGTGGGATATGCCCGGAACACCTACCGAGGGAGGAGTCCAGGGGGCATCCGAAAAAGACACTACTCTGAGCTCCTCCCGAGTGACCGAGATTCTCACCCTATCGCCAAGGGAGCTTGTCCTTTCGGTCATTACCCAAAGCTCATGAACATAGGTGAGAGTAGGAATGTAGATTAGAACGCCTTTTGGCTCAGTTCCGGTACACCGACCTCATCACCACAACGGTCCGGTACACCGACCTCATCACCACAATGGTCCGGTACACCGACCTCATCACCACAACGGTCCGGTACACCGCCCTCATCACCACATCGGTCCGGTACACCGACCTCATCACCACAATGGCCCGGTACACCAACAGCATCACTGCAGAGGCTTCACCGATCCGCCTGTCCATCTCACGCTCCCTCACTCGTGAACAAGACCCTGTGATACTCAAACTCCTCCACTTGAGGCAGGACTTCTCCACCAACCTGGAGAGGGCAAGCCACGCTTTTCACCATTAATCAGAAGTAAAAGTGGCATTTATTTAGTCTGTTTTATGTGCACTCTCTGGAAAATAAGAAAATCCCTAATACTTGGTAATAAGTAACAATAGTGTGACAATACATATAATTTGCTGTGTAACCACTTGTGTTGATAATGGCTGAAGAAATACTCATTATTTTCTCCAGCTTATTCCCATTAGGGGTTGTGTGGGTGGCTCAATATTTTCTTTGGGCCTCAGGCGGGGTATGTACAATGTCCAGGTAGTCGTGTATAGGGCTTTCTGACAACCATTCGTCTCTGTGTCTTTGTGAACATTATCTTTGATAAAAGCCATAGAATTTTCACAGCAAAATTCTTGAATCGTAATGTGCCAGCAGTATTTTCATGGCAAACCTACACTGTTTTATATGTATTGTATTTGTATCATTCTAGCAGACGCCACCAAACCACCATACTGAAACATGGACGTTTTGCTGGCCTGGTTTTGCTTGTTGATGTTTTCCCCCTTTTACCCGTTCGGTGACATGGCACAGGGCCGCCTAGCCGAGCGACTGTGACAAATTGGGATTTGAAATGACAAAATAGGCTATTTAATAAGCATGGCGGAAGGGGATTGGACTCTGGTGTGGGGTTCACTTGAATAAGCAGACTGTCTGAACTCCTTCTGGGCCCAAGCCTTTGATGGCAGCTTTCATCCATCTGATTCTGGGGAGATTCTGGCAGTAGAAGATGAAGTTGGGCCATTTTCCTATCTTACTTCCCCTGTGTGTGCTTGTATATGCTAAGCTGATGCATGCACTGTAAAATTAGTTAAGTTACCTTTGTTAAACTACACGAGGAAAACATACCTTACTTCAGGGGTGTGCTAAACCGGCTGTGTGTGTGATTTTTGAAAGAGCTTCTTGTATATATTTTGTATAATATATACAAAATGCATTCTGCAAAGTATTCTCTGGTGCTCCAAACTCTGGGTGGAGCTTTTCATTGTGTTTTGATCAAACAGAAAGAATCGTTGTCAAACATAGTGCTCAAGAGGTGATCAAAATGTGAATTAAAAACATCCAAATAAATAATAAAAATATATAGGCACAATGTTGGTTCTCGTTTTTGTCGAGTAAGAATGGAGGCACGGTCTCTGATTTGTAGGATCAGGTGAGCAACTTTTCAATTTTTTACAGTTTGTGTGTGTGTGTCAGCTCAGGGACAGAGTTAATGCTAAATCAGTGCACACATCAATCCTAGCTAGAGATATAGTGTGGTATGTGCGAGTGGGCCTGGGGGGAGTGAATGTAGCTATGTGTTAACCTCAGGCTATTAACTTTCAAATATAAACTCCCCGCTCAGATAGGCCTCACCCGGGCTGTTTTCCGCTGCCACAGTGCCTGAAAATGAGAAGTTTTTATTAGAGTGAGATGCAGCGATATTCCCTAATGATGGCAAGGCTCGAGTGAGGTCTCACAAGTCATGTAAACGTGTCTCCATGTAGATTCAGGATATGAGAAGCAAACAAAACATTATTATACTGACTATAAGATTACACTTATGACTTTTACTCAGTTACTCATGTTACTTTTTTTTTTTAGTTATATTTCCGTCTGAAAATATTATGAATAATAATAACGTATTTGATTTATACAGTTTAATGTTTTCAAGACCCCAGAAGTGCATTACAACTGAGTTGTTTACATTCACCCCATCATCACACTGGTGGTAATCTTCCTGGATCCACAGCTACCCTTACTATGCCAATGGTCTCTCCAACTACTACCAAACACACAACATTAACACTAACACATTCATCCATAGCCAAGATAGATGTGAAGAAGTGTCTTGCCCAAGAACACCAGTTTTAACTGGATCAAAGATCCAACCGACAACCGTTTGGTCAGTGGACAACCTACTCTACCCTTATAGCCACTGCTCAAAGAACACTCGGTAGACTAGAATAGGCAACACCAGGTGGTGATTTATTGTTCTATTAATGTAGTGTTAACAGAGTAAGTGCCAAACCCAAAGTATAAGCAGGTACGCCTACACAGGCTCAGGATAAAAGTTACAATAACAGCATGCCTAAGAAAACTAGTGGAGTAGAAAAACAAAACATTGAAAGTGCATATGGTTGACAGTTGACAAAGACACAGAAGGCGTGAGTTGTGTGCAATAAAGAAACTATACAACAGAAAGGTGAGAAGTAATTACGCCCAGATTTAGAGCAATATTGGGATATACATTTTTCACTGTGGGGCACTGACTTGCATTCATTGGCGAAATCAATTGTGCATATTGCCATTCGTATTGCATTTGGTGTGCAACTTCTTCTATATGTTTTTGTTTTTTTTAGTATCATGGCAAAGTTTCCGCCCAGCAGGATAACTCATTTTTTTGACCAGATCCAACACACCGATGTTGTGAAGAGGCAACATGAATTATGAATTAAAGCATGACATTTCCCACTAATGTGCAAATTTGCTCCTATGAGAAATGTTATGTATTTCCTTGCAAAACATCAGATGGTTCAAAACTCGGTTCAAGGCAGTATTTCAGTGCCGCGTTGCACTCTCATTTAAACTCAGTTAGATCTTAATAGTCACTTCTAACTTTAAGTGGTGTTTTGTACAGTTTTCTTATTGAAAATTGAAAGAATTATTCTCTGATAAATGCTTTTTCTTAGTGGCTAAATTCATTTCTTCATGACACTATAAACAAAACCTTTACCATATTATCTCTCTTTTTTTAGTCCAAATGAAAAAGATAGAGCTATTTTGTGTATGTGCATCCAATTTACTATTTTCAAAAAGGATTTCATTTTGTAGACGGATGAAGAATGGATGTGAGCGCCATACTAAATGCAACATAATATTACGCCTGTCCTCAAATTTAGTGAAGAGAAGATTAGATGCTTTCATATATACACTCAACTTATTCAACCTTGCACACGCCCTCCGCAGTGCTGTGTCCTTCCACTTATGAAGCGTGCCATTAATATATCACGTAGCCGGCGAGGATTATGCAAAACTGAAAAAGTTAGTCATTACTTTTAATATCTTTATATTCAGCAGACATCAAAGTGTGTGCGGTATGCTGTGAGGCTATTTGGACATCGTTTTAAGACTCCAACATTGGGACTGCAACACCCCTTTAATAGAACTTATATAAGACTCCAGTCCAGTCTTTTTCAAACATAACATGGTCAAATCATTAAAAAGTGTAGTTTTACAAAACACAAATACAAAACAATCCTTAAAATTGACTTTCTATTGATGTTCTATGATGTAAAGTAGGGTGTCTGTAGTATGTAGAGGCCAAGGGAGGGGCTAAAGTAAAATAATAATGATTATATAATTATGATTATTAAGTACTTTACATCATAGAACTGAAAGAAAGATTTTTTTTTTATTTTAGGAAATTTACAGACTACACCTTTAAGCATTGTTTAGACTTATAGGATTGAGGGAATAATTCACTTTGTAATTCACCTTGATGTCAAAACCATTATACATGCTTGGTACTAAAATTTCCAAACAAACAAACAATGCAGATGGAATCCAGCATTGTGCTAAATTTAGATTCAATTGTAAATGTTTTTTCTGCTATTATTTAAAACGTGATTAGAAAAGTCTGATTTCAAAGTTTAACTATTTCAACACTTTAAAATACAAGCCCTCTGACAAGCTCAGTGGGTCCTTTGAGAGGAGGCCCCAATATTAAACTGTAAAAGAGTTGACCGTGCAACACTTGGATAACAGCCCTCCATGACATCAAGTTTACTTGGCTTTTAGTTCTGTGTCTGGTCAAATATAGTGGTTATAACAGTACACATTTTTATTTCTTATTTTTTCTTTTTTATATTAAGACCATACACATTGCTGCGTTAACAACTTTCTCTGTTTACTTAGATTGAGTGTAGACCACAATGAGGTCTTTTTTCACAAAGTTTTTCTATCATTTTTATTATTAAAAAAAGGAGGCAATAAAACATTTTCCTTAAATACAAGCCAAATACGACTTTGTGCTGAATTATGACATTTTTATCAAAAGCACTATAAATGGTGTCATTGTCTGATGCTTGTGAAGTTAAAAGGAAGAAGATCTGTGTTTTCCATTGGTGCTGCCCCTTATGCACTGCTCTCACTGAAGAGCTCTAATGTGATTTGTCTGAGCGGCCGTGAGGGACAGAGGAGTGGGTTAATGGCCGAACAGAGAGCCACAGATAACAAGCTTATCACACACAGGAAAAAAGTGGAGACATCACGCCTTGAGTATCCACCTATCAGCTGCTGCATCTCTCGCAAACAGCTTTTTTTGACTGGGGTGGTTAAGGGTGTCAAGTTAGTGAAGTTGTTAGCTCCCCTGACTGTGATGTGGGAGGACTGGGGTTTGAGTAGCTGAGCCACACAAAATGCATAATGTCATAAAGAAAAAAAGCTTAAGGCCTGACAAATATATTTTATTGGTAAGTCAGTCATCTATTTTTTACGCGTTTAATTAATTATGCATTATCTGACGCTATACTTCCAAGAGCTCCAAATACTTGGATCCTCCTTATCATCTACCCATCCTTACTGCTCTACCGCATACATTGGCATCCTTCCACTGTCCAATGACACATACAGTATGAATAGGTAAACTGGTCAATCTAAAAATCACAGCTGCTGGGATAGCCTCCAGCCACCAGCCACCAGCCACCAGCCACCAGCCACCAGCCACCAGCCACCAGCCACCAGCCACCAGCCACCAGCCTCTAGCCTCTAGCTTCTAGCCACCAGCCACCATAACAAGAATAATTCACAGATGATCATTCTACCATATTCCAATGTTCATTCAAACTTTTCATAATTTCCATTAATACTCTCAATAGCCGGAATATAATGTCGGCTTTTCACAAAACTAGAAGCTCCAAAAATATATACGTCTGAGCTTGAATTAACAGCAGTAGAGCCATGGGGGCTGAAAGCAATGGGGAGTCCAGAGAGGCAGTATATACCCAACTGAATCCAAGTCAGTAACACTTTATTTAGTGAGGTAAGGTCTCCGTTTGCAGGCAGCTCTATACTTCTCACTACAGCCTGCTCCCGCCAAGCAAGTAGCAAGATAGGCCATTAGCCACTTAAAGACAACAGAAAAGAATCACCAGGGCCATAGTTTGTACCTGAGTTTGGATTTACTGAAATGAAAATGTGTTTATCTTGCTCTCATTGATGTCTTTAGGGGCAACTGTGGGCTTTAGGCGGAGTACACTGTCACATGGCTTTATATCTTTGGATGTAGAGAAGAATCCTTCTTAAAAAATGAGTGTAAACAGTACCTTTTTGGGTTTGTCATGACCTCTTTCACATATGGGACAAGGGAGCGACTGAACCAGAGTATTTTTATTTCTGTTCTACAATCATTCTCAGCAGATGAGTCACCATCACCGTCCTAAATATGAAGATATTGATATTTATAAAACAGGTTATTGCTTGAACAGACTGTTTTATGTTGTGATATTACCATGGTAATGTCTGGCAGTTTTTTTGCACATCACTATAATATATATTTTATACTAATGTACCCTGGTTGGATTTTAGGTTTGTCCATATTTTTACAAAATGTATGGTTACCTGTTAGAACTCCTTTATTACCAACCATACAACGCACATACAAGTAAAACATTCATACATGGTGGGTAAAATATATTGCCCAAGGACACAATGATTGAAATCATGACCTTCAAATTAGTAATAATAATAATAATAATAATTCATCAATTTTATATAGCGCTTTTCACAACTACTCAAAGACGCTTTACATATTTGTCCATTATTCATTCACTCCAGTCACACCTGGTGGTGGTAAGCTACTATGTAGCCACAGCTGCCCTGGGGCACACTGACGGAAGCGTGGCTGCCAGTTTGCGCCTACGGCCCCTCCGACCACCAATGACCACCACAACCACATTCATTCATAGGCAATGTGGGTTAAGTGTCTTGCCCAGGGACACAACGACAGTGTGCACTCGAACGGGGGCTCGAACCACCAACCCTCTGGTCGAGGGGCGAGCGCCTACCCCACTGCACCACTGCCGCCCCCATATATGTATATATAGGTATATAATACCAATCCAGCTGAAGGGCCTGAATTGGCATTGATATCCAATCCATTATTGGTATCGGTGCATCCCTAGCCCAGACTTCCGAATGTTAGCACTTTCCAGCAACATATGTTGCATACTGAAAATCCACAAAAAACTTGTGATTTGAATTTTTGAAATAGTATTGTCCTCCACCTCAACCTATGTGTTATGTAACCAGAATGGCTGCATAGTTATGGAACCACTTTAGTTCATGTTGATGCATGTCTGAGGGGCACATGACAAAACTGTGAGGAGCTGAAGCGGCTCTAATGAAAAACACACTGTACATCCTCATGAAGCTCTCATACCATCTACACACAATACAAAACAACAACACAGCATTAGTGGGAGGAATGGATCCTACTAATGGTGCGTTCACACCAGATGCGACGGACGTGAAATCGGCGACAGATTTCAATGTTAAATCTATGTAAAGGCGCGTTTTCGCGCGACAAATCTTTCAGTGGCGCAATAGATGCAAAACTGCACCGCGATCCGCGCGAAACATGCAACGCGAAAAGGCAAAACACGCAACACAAAATTGCAAAACGCGCGAAGAGACCGGGGGGCAAAATTTCGCCAGAGTTGAACAATCTGAACTTTGGTGACACTGACGATGTAGCCCCAGGGCGGGGCCATCAGAGGAGCCTGTACGGAGCAATAAACAAATCTGTGTTTATACAGTCAAAAATACTAAACGGTTCTATGTCAGTCTCCTGAGATATTGTAGTGAGTAATTAGATGTTATTTGTGACTGGAGCCGTGTTTTTGTGTGACTTGTACGATCTGAAGCGGAGATTTTCCTGAAGGCTGGTCCACGTATCACAAAACATACAAATAAATATCATAGAAACACACACGTGATGAGATTATCAACAGGACTGACTGAGGAGGGTCTGAGGTCTAGAGCTAGATTGCTAAAGCACCAGTAGAGTGAGCTATAGCCCCATCATGCCTCACAAATACTGTATTTTCCGCACTATAGGGCGCACTGGATTATAAGGCGCACTGTCAATGACTGGTCTATTTTCAAAATTTTTTCATATATAAGGCGCACCATAAGGCGCATTAAGCAAAACACAACAGTCAGACAAGTCAGTCAGTCAAACTTTATTAAATGCGTTCACAATAACTCTCAACATTGTTCAAACGTTAATGGGTGTATTCACAATAACTTTCAACCTCGTTCATTTGTAACACGTAAAAAACACAGTCTGATACCGTAAATCAAACATTAGCGTATTCACAATAACTTAAATTTATTCAGTTATAACACGTAACATACAAAACAATACAGTTTATTCCTCGTCCACAAATCCCTCGTCATTATCCGAGTCTGTGTCGTAGCTGTTACCTGGCAGTTCAGTGATGATTCCTGCCTTCGTTACGGTGAAGCATAGTACCGGTATGTATTACTCCGCAACGCTCCTGACTCCTGGAGCTTTGTAGTTTACTGAAGTCGTACCAAAACATTTTGACGGAGCGCCTTGAGCGCCGTGTGACACAAAA
>JAVQKC010075716.1:0-11183 GCA_036025475.1 Philypnodon macrostomus | reverse complement strand
GGGGGGGCGGGGGGGTGGCTCTATTGCCAGCCTGCCCCTGACACCTCAATATGGCTTTATTTTGGTATAGAGAGGGCAGGGGTAGAGCAGTGAACGGTCACAAAAATACAAACTGTGGGTGTGATGAGGAAGTTACAGTTAGAAGAAAAACTATATATCAATATCAGCTGTATGCAAGTAATGTCATAGCCTGGTTGACTTTAAAACATTACAACATTTTCTAAGGTATATTTGATGTAGTGTTTACCATAAAATAAAATAAAAAAGATTGTTTTTTTGATTTTTAGGATTTTTTGGACTCAGGTCTACATGATGGCTAGTGCCAATTAATCCATATCTTGTTGCTTACTCAACATACAATGTAAAATGTGGTAAGTCAAATTGGATTTAAAAACAAAGAGTTCTGCTACTTTAGTAACTGCATTAAAACTGCTTAAAAGGTGTGTAGGTTTTGACACTGCTCTATGACATAAAGTCAAAATTATTTTACTTTTGTCCCTCCCCTGGCCTCTACAGCAACATCAAATCAGAGTTTGTGGGTTACCACTTTGGCCAATTTTTTTTTTATTTTTAGAAAACCTCAAATATCACATATTTTCTAACAGACACTGAGAGACATATGAAACCTCACCCTGTGCCACAATTGGCCCCCAGGCCGCAGTTTGGACATGCCTGATTTAGTGTCTTGTCTATAAATCCGTCTCATCCATTCTTCTCCACAAGTATTACAGTAACCTGACATGTACGAGCCGGTGTGTACCCCTCCCATGGGACCCCCACATCACACACACACACGAGGTGGAGGTGAGTGCTGATCGATGGTCTTTGCACTTACAGTCAACAGCCCTGGCTAACGTGCTCACACATTTGTAAACTACTGCTTCCCAGAAAACTCCGGGAGGTTGCGGTTGATCCGGTGAATTCCCGGCACAAAACAGATATAACATATTCCTCTCCTCGGTAAGATGAGAGAATGTCAATGCGTTTGACACTGAGCCACTCCACCGCCGATCAATCGATAGGTGACATTACACCTCCACATGTCAAGGGCCCCCCACCCCCACCCTACAGAGGTTTAGCATTACTGAAAAATTCCCATTCATTTGTATTGCATCATATTCTGTCTAATATACTGTAAAGTGTAATTAAGAATGGTTTTAGTCTCCTCAATAAAATAACATTGAAAAAGGGTCAATTGCCCTGGACACATTGTTAAAGGGGCAGCCCTCTTCTCTAAGAAAATGTAAAAAAATAAATAAAAATAAAACAGAAAGTGTGACCTTATAGAGCCACATTATGTAATAAAAACGCATTTTGTACTGATCCAACGAAATATGTAATCAAATTTAACACATTTTGTAATAAGTTGTCACATTATGGGAAAGTTATTACAAAATGTGGTTGGTGCACTTTAGCATGTTGTAATAACTTAAAATATTACTGTGAAAATGTAACAACTTATTACAAAATGTGCTAAATTTGATTGCATTTTGCATTGGGTCAGGTTATGACAAAATTCAGCAGTTAATTACACAAAACAGTGAATATTTGATTACATTTTGGCAGATTATTACATAATGTGGCTCTGCAGACCTTAGGGACTCTAAATAGAGCCACATGATGTAATAATAATGTAAAGTCGGTCATATATAATCTGTAGAGGTCAGGTGAAGAAAAACTCAACTACCATTGGTCAAAGTAGTAACCCACAAACTCTGATCTGAGGCCAAGGGAGGAAGTAAAATTAAGAATTATGACAGATTACCGACAAATCCCTGAAGTGTGAACTATGTGCATGGTGTAGCCAGATAGTCTGCAGAACACCCAAATGTATGAGCTACAATGAGGTTCTTATACAACACAGTCCAACTTTTATAGAGGATGGTTTAAAAATATATAATATTCAGTGAATGGATAATGTTGATGCCAGAGACGTTTAGCTGCATTGAGCGGTTGTGACGAAGTTTGGGCCACGGAGGGAGAGTTTCTCCAATGAGCCTACCTTTCTGAGCCCTGTCGAGGAGATGGTGATGGTCCATTTTTGGACATATTACAAGTAGACCTCTTGGACCAAGGCAGAAACAATGTATTGAATTTAAAACAAACTCACAAATAAGGAATTAAACTGATCCAATGAAGTCTAAACCAGGATTAAACCACACCAAAAAATGGTGCTCTACTGTGCAGTAATCATTCACAGGAAACAAATCTTTCATTGGTTCAATTTACTTCAGTAGATCAGTCCAACTCAATGATATACATTGAACTCACATGGACTATTTCACATTTCGAGATGCTGTATTTTTTCCATTGCAAAAAAAAATCAGCTTTGTTCCACACATTCTGGATTGTATTAGAGATTTCTGAAATTTATCAGTGTGAAATACATACATATTTCTAGGTGGACAGATTTAATGAAAGATTTTTTAGACTAAACAAAGACCAAACCAGGTCCAACTCTAACCTAACGTAGTGCAATTTCTCTCAAACTCTTTAATGTGGGCCATACCATTTGTGCAACTCTGTGTACAGCCTTCATCAGAACACGTTCACCATATCTCTTTGAATGTGTCCGTCCATAGTGAAAGCACGAGGCATATTCTCCATGCCCTTAATGAAGCCCCAGTAATTACCCTCAACCCTTCTACTGATGTTAGCGTGCTGCAGGTCACATGACCACGCTCAGGCAGTTTTTAAGGCAGTTTGGTTAATGTGGAGATTCATTATGAGAAGCAGGCACCATGAAGTTCTGTCAGCATGGTCCAGCGCTCATTTGTGATGTTTCTAGTTTATACATCGAACCGAAAAAGTAAGACTACAACAACTGCACTGGCCAGTTCAGAGATTCAGCTGGTCTGATTGTAAAACCCAATTTTACTGAGCCAACAGTTTAATCTTATTAGCATAGCATATATTTACCATTCTACGTACTGAAAACCATTGACACAAACTTGCTTGTGACTCCCTGTGGCTAAATTATTATAATACTGTAAATGTTAATTTTAAATAATCTTATAATCTTAGCTGGGGCCAGGTTGTGGGAATGTTCCTTAAAAAGTTAGGCCCAATCTTTTCTACAGCTCAGGGTGAGGTTGGGTTTTGGTTAGGTAAAGGTTTGGTTAATGGAAGGAATATTCATGTTTTTTTCATACCATACATTACTTTGACTACGATTAAAATTGTGATGTGTCTAAACGGAACAATCACAGCAGGAAGTCTTGTCAGTAGATAGAGCAATTACAGTTGAAATTTAGAAATGTTGAAACAGGGCTGTATAAAAATGTTAGGACTATGGAAACATGTCGTAGGTCATCCCCCAGGGGCTTCTACCAGTGACACTAGCGTTATCCATGTGTTTCTCATGAACCAAGTGTAATAAGAATACCCGTAAGTGAAAGTAGTGAATCTGATCTCAGCTACTTTTGACCCTTTGTCCCAACTGCCCCAATATATGCTAATTGTGCTGGTGTGATGAACTAAGCAGGACAACTCCAAAATAACCAAACCTGTGACAAAAGGTCTGACTGCCGGTGTTCTATGAAGATGAGCAACCTCGTCAAGATAAGCCACCCCAACCCCCCACCCCTCACATACATTGCTTCCGCCAAGGAGGTAATTTGGTTTTCAGTAGCATTTGTCTGTCTGTGAGTAACTTTACTGAAAAACAGATTTGTATGACATTTTCTGGGAAGGTTAGGAATGGCACAAGGAACAATTGATTCTGAGCTGAATCAGTCTGGCTCCAGGACTTCCCTGGTGGAGGTCGGCGCTCTCCGAGTTCCCTCATCCTAATATTAACCATAGAATAGAGTGTATTGCAGTTTTCGATCGGTAGCTCATCTCAATGGGACACCGGCATTTCAAAACCAAGATTCTGCTTTTGTTGGTTCTAATTCAATTCTTCAGTGTATTTGGAGCCTAAGTATGGACCCCTTATACTCCTATGCCTTGAGCTCTGGTGGTGATGTGTGGTACGATGGTCCCAGTTCTCGTTGGTTTGGGCTGTACATGAAACGCAGACTTCTCAGATTTCTAATGACGTGAAGAAATGTTTAAACCCTTGGATAAAAACATTGACATTCCTCTGCGGGACGTGATATGTGACTCTTGACTCTGTAAGCGATGCCATAAAACTCCAGTGAGAATGTTTTGGTCAGAGTCTGCATTGTTCTAGTGCTGTGTTTACCTTCGCTCTTCATTTTTGCATCTCCACCTGTCACCGCGATCCCATTTATCACACCCACCGCTTCCAAACAATGCCAGAAATTGTTATATTTACACCAAAAAGAAATCTAAATATTTGAGCTAGCGTCTAATGCGTAAGATTGTTACCTTGGATGAATCGCAGTTCTCTGTTTACCCTCGGCTCAATTTGAGTGATATCTGTTTGCCCTATTAGCTCGAACCTTAGGCCATACTCCAGTCGTGTTTAGATTATCAAAGAGGTGTATTTTGTAAGTCCTTGTGTTTTAGTGAAATGCCGTTTTCTCACTCATTTGTATGGCTTCGCAAATCACAAAGAATCTGCAAAAGGCAATAACAATTCTGAATATAAAAAAGCACAGTTACTGGTCACTTTATTAGGCTCATGAGATGTTAGTGTTATTGGTGACACTATAGTTCCCAAAGTTTGGTGGTTAAATATAGTTTAAATGTACAGATCATTGGAAGGTTTTATGTTAGTCAACGTTTCAAATTTTATCTGGGCTTGGAAATGACAGAAAACCATACATTGGCTGTGGCTGGAGACTTTTGGTTTTGGTCACCAATGAAGAAACAGAATAAGAAATGAAAATAAACATTTTAATATGGTAATAAATATGGTAATGATAAAACTATCATCAAGTTATCTAGTCACTAATGACACTTAATTTGAGACTTTTTCTTTTTGAGTTAGCAGATTTGTCTCAAAAAATGCTACATAAGCCCCTATTGCAACTTATATTTTATTCCTTTTCCTAAGATTAGAATTTTTTAAATAATTGTTTACCCAAAATAACGAGATAATGAAGTCATTATAATAAACAAACAACTATTGTTTAACCAACATTTAAAAAAAAATATTATCTCTTGTTTTTGGGAAAAACAATAGTGATTTTTTTCTCATTATAACGACTTAATTCTCTTGTGTGTGGTAAACGATTATTAAAAAAATTATCATCTTTGGAAAACAAACAAAATATATATTGCAATGTAAGTCCTCATAGGGCTAAGTTTCCTCAATTCTTTTTAAGTAAAGTTAACTTGGTGGGGTCATGTGCTTCACATCTGCTGAACCCAACTGATAAAGAGAGTAACTAGTCCAAAAATATTTATATCTTGGGTAATCTGTGAAATGGAGGACATATCTATAAGCTCTTATACCCATATGGTTGCTGTATGATAAATTTAGACTCAATTATTGGCTTAAGGATTACATATTTCACTGTTTCCTAAGCAAACTCTAAAGCAAACTCTAAACCTAAATTTGTTTCTTCCATCTGACACTCTCAAAAAGCTTGCCTGGGATTGCGTTCTGATGCTGACTGGCAACATAATTCATAAAACGCATTCTGACCATGTGACATTACCGTACCCTCAGCTAGTTCTTGAGATCTTTCTTAGAAAAAGGCCATTTCCAATTATCTGGGTGTGATCTGTCAGCTGTGAGATGCCCGTGTTGTTGCTAATCTCTTCAAGTGGCACGCGTATCCAACTTTTTTAAATTTCAAACCGGGGATAAAGACAACGCCAGAAGATTGCTTTTCATGTTCCTCTAAAGCGCGGTTGAAGATCGGTGAGATTTTCTTGATATTTGTGTGCTTAGATGAAGACAAGTTGAAGCGTGTGCGAATAGCGGCTTTAAAAGTAATTTCCGACGATTGTTTGGTGCTAATGAGATAAGCACGTTCTGACCGCCGGGCCTGTCCGTCCGCGGCAAAAACATGTCAAAGTCAGACATGATTTAAAATATTTTTGGTTTCTCATTCAATATTTGGACACATACACTAACTGGCCACTATATTAGGTAGACTTTGTACCTAAGCTGGTGGTCCCGGTGAGGTCTTCTGCTCCTGCTTGATGTGCGTTCAGAGATGGGCAGACCTTGATGCAGATCAAAGGTCCCATATAGGATTTGTGGTGAATAGTGGCGTAAATCTGACAAACTGCTGTGGTCGTCTGAATTTCTGTAACGCCTAAAAATAAAGAAAACACTTTTATTTAGCTTTTTGCTCTATGCTAATATTTTTTGCTAAACACAACATCAAATTAAACGGCTAACTGTTGCTAACCATTTCTTGTGTCTAGCTGATATGTGGTGAGTTGTCAGAGGCACTTTGTTTATTTGTACATTGCAATATTTAATGGCTAGTGCCAATTTCTTCATAGAAAATGTGTTACAGTCTGTTTCATTTCTAGATAGTTTTAGATAAGTTAAGGGTCAATACAGAAAATAAATAAACAATTGGTAGAAGTGGCTCAGAAGGCAGAGCAGTTGGAAGGCCGGTATGATATGATTCTCACTTCATTTTTGTTAATGTGTGTTGGCTGTAGAGGCCCGAGTAGGCATGGCATCGCTGCCACTTCTCTGTCACCTTTCCCCAGGGCAGCTGTGGGCGGTGATAGCACCAGCGTGTGACTTTGGGGTCAGTGAATAATCCATTGAAATGTAAACTCGCAGAGCTTCACAATTCTGAAAAATTATTTTTTTTAATGACAAATATGTGATTGCATTTAGATTTACAATATTGCTTTTAAAACCAAGATTCAATTCATAGCACATTTTAAACCCGTACTAAAAGATGAATTATTAACTGTTAAGCTTCCACAAGAATCAAATGCCTTTCAGAACATGTTTGCAGAAGTTAATCCTACAAGGTGAGCAGGTTTTTATCTTGAACATATATTTTGTTTTTGGGCCGAGGATATTATATTGCCTTAATAACTGCAGCTTTTGCGATTTGCGACTATTAAAATTATGATTCTGATTAATTGTGCAGCCCTGGTGAAGCACTATGACTGTCTAGAAAAGTGCTATATAAACTCAATGCATTATTTACAATTTATTTAAGTGTCCAGCAGTTTCCACAATGTCCTACCATCTCTATTGTACACAGTTAATTCCATCCAAATAATTCATCTCACAGAGGTGCAGTGCTACAGGATAAGGCTTTTTCAGACGCCACCAAAGTGCTGTACGGTGTCACCACGATGTCTTTTTTTTATGGATTAACACTTTATTCCTTGCTCTGGAGCGGTACCAAGGCTCCGCGGTGATGTTTTGGTGAGTTATGATGTGTGGCCGCGGTCCAAGCGCCTGCGGTCTTCCTGTTTATTTGTCCGGCGCAGGTCGAGGTGGATCCAGCTGAGCCTGTGTAAACACTCATCCTCAGAGCCACATTCTCCTCCGGTCTTTTATGGACCATTGTTTTTAAGACAAAACGGACCTCTTAAAACATCAGCTCTCAGGGCTCTCCTGGAGCTTTGTATATGCCTGTTGACAAAATATTCAGATGTTATGGCGTGTGTATAAACTGGGGAAAAGAGTGTTAGCGAGAACAGCACGGTCGTTTCACAGAAGTGCTCCCTGAAGCTTGCACAAGAAAGAGAGCGTTTTCACTCACTGATGCATTTTTACAGTTTCACAATCCAAGATTTTTTTTTTTTGTATGGTATAACTGCTGTAGAGTGTACAAACATACAATAGGCTACAGGACAGGGGGACAGGACACTTTGGGGGCGTTTTAACTATAGGCTGAACAAGCTCCTTACTGGAAACCAGACCGGTTAAAGTGCTCTGGAATGCTTTAGACAATCACTGCTGCACATTGATTGGACAATAGATAATCCACATTTGAGTGAAAATAAGATGGAATACAAATTATATATATGTTTTCTTGTGCAAAGCTAGCATATTAGCATCAGCTGTTTTCTGGTATGGTCTGACTGCGCTGCACGGCTCTCATATGTCATAATTAAAGTTATATTTAACACAACTCAGATGCGATTTTATAATGTCACTTGTTAAAATGTGGTACACTGGCACAGTGCGGAGAAATTAATGCACAGAAAGCTACAACTGGTAGTGAGCTGTTTACCGCTAGCGTCATGCAGCTTTAGCCTCAGCCTCATTGATCGATACACACTAGGATTTACTCACATTTTTAAAATGATTGGTAATGTCTTTGTGTTTTAACAGTGTACCTTAAACATGATTTATAGATAACTTATTAATTCCACTTTGGATACATGTGGGTAACATCAGTGTTTATGTAACAGACGCTGGTCTCCTGGTCTCCTCCACTAGTGCTACACGACTTGAATCTACGTTATCAGTACCAGGTACTTCTCAGCCCTGGTTCCAAGTGAGCTGAGCTGATATTAAAATGTGACATCAACACGTGGTCTGGTCAACAGTATTTTGCCTCTCTGCAGCATCTTCTGTGTCTACTTTTGAGTTATAAAAAGCCAGAATAAAGTTTGTTTACGTCACAGCGGTGCCGCGTGGATGTCCCTGGCAGCAATAAAGCGGTACTAAAAAGGTAATAGAAACAAACCAAACCGAGTGCTCAGGTGATTAGAGCAGTCCTGGTTAATTTAATAATAATAATAATTTACTTTAGTCCCTCTCCCGGCCTCTATAGCAACATCAAATCAGAGTTTGTGGGCTACCACTTTGACCAATAGTAGTTGAGTTTGAGGTGTTGCAGCCCACATAAACTCCGATTTGATGTTGCTGTAAAGGCCAGGGGAGGGACAATAGTAAATGTATACTGCTATTGGTGAAGTATTTTCAAGGTTTTAAAAATGTCTTATTTTCGAAAACCTCCAGATTTAAAGCTGCACTACCTGATTTATTTTTTCAAAAATAATGCCTCAGTCAATAGTTCAGTTTAAAAAAAAATAGACTTTGAGGTCTCACAAAATCAGTTAGTGGAGCTTTAAGTAAGGTCTGAGGCCTTAAATGGCACAAAACAAACATTTTTCTACCCAATGTGATCAGCAAGTATATAATATAGATGCATTTAGCTGTCACTGTTTCTCTTGGGACAGCTCTTTGACTGTTGCCACATGTGAAAGCGTCTTGGGGGCTGCGGTGCACTCTGACACCAACAGCTCCCCCCGCAGGCCGTGGAGCGTCAGCCAGCAGTCAGTGCTCGTGTGCTGCTCAAGGGCGTGCGGGCAGGATCCATGCCGGGGTCAGGGGTGGGCTTCATGTCCTAAAACCAAACGCTAACCCACTTTTGATAAGTCGCCATGTTATGCCTGGTTCTCAAAGTCGAAAGGCCACTCACAGAGGAGGAACATGTCCGAAGTTTGGGGGTGTCTGGGGGCGGGCCAACGTGGGTGGCCCTAGAAAAAAAAACACATATGGCCACAAACTAATATGCAGAAAAAGACTAAATACTGTGCAGTGCGATAATCTACAAGGTTCTATAAATACTCTATACACTGTAGTACCAGCTCTATGTAACTTTTTTATATCACCATCAACAGTGGGGGGTTCTTTTGGTTGAAATAATAGCAGCCCAACTGTTTAGTTTGGTTTGGTTTTCCATCCTGTCAGCACACTCCAATATGGATATATATTGGCGGTATTAAGTTAAATCCATCAGCAGCTATATTCTCTGTGAATGCAAGGTATAATCGAAGAGAAATCGCCCCCTGAGAATGATAAGGTTCTATCTGTGTTCTGATTACTTTTGAGTTAATCCACTTTAAAAAAGTCAAGGCTTGATATTACAGATAGAACTTTATATTTTTACATAGCCTATAAAAAAAGCTCAAAAATGAATCAAACTCAACAAAACACTTGCTATATTAAAGATTAGGTATCAAAATATAGGAATACATAAATAACTCAATTTTGCCAAAAATGTCAGATAGAACATTATATTTGGGACAAAATGTTTTTTTACTGTATATAAATTGGAACTCAAAATCTAAAATCTTATCTCGTTTGTTACTAGTTTCTGTCCACTACTGGTTGGAGCATTATGGCTCCTGTCAATTATGCCTCCATCAATGTTGTAATTTCTGCCACAGTTGCCATTGTAACATGGCCCACAGTGGAACTGACCTCCATTGTACGATGCCCTGTTCCTTATTTCCAACTGCAGAACAAATTTGTGATAAAAGAATGTTTATCTTAAAATAATTAACCCTGAGCCGGTCATTTTTTTTTAATTATTGTGTTTCTATTATTGTCCATTTGATGCTTAGGGACATACCAAAAAACATTTTCATTTCTTTTGATGCTCTAACTTAAAGTTTGATGACCCACTATTGGGTCCCATTACAATGTTTCAGAACCACTAATCTAGAGGATGAGAATTGTTCTAATAACCAACAGGGATGCCGGACATCGTATGTGTATACATTGCAGATTTATCACTAAAAACATATGTAGTGTGATTTTTGTGGTGTCAGTTAGTCTTCAATAGTGTTTAGTGGGTTTATGATGCTGTTTGATCACTTTTAAAGTGCTGTATGTACCTAGGCATGAAAACCATTGAAATGCGCATGCTCCGCTAGACCCTGGGCCTCACCCTCAATGACCACGTCATGAACACCAACGTCCGAAGGCAAATGGGAGTGGGGCCAATCACCAAGAAAATGCAAGAGGCACGTTGTCCGAAGTGATCTCAATTCAGTGGTAAGAACTGCCCAGCACCTCAGTGCACCAGGCAAGCGACCCCGAGGTCGACTGAAGACATGAAAATCGTTAATGCCGACCCCAAGGATGCACTCGATCGAGCCACTTTGCAGAATTATCCTGCAGGACTAGAGCTTGGACAAAGAAGAAGAGTCAAGGCCATGTGATGTAGTCATAGTTTCAGCGCCCTGCTCCTACATAGTTAAGTTCTAAAGTAATACTTTATATATTAATTTTGTAATTTTGTTTAGAATTGACCATGGTTTTAATATAATAATAATAATAATAATAATGTTCTTATTACAGGTGGACAGTGGAATAGGTTTTCCTACTTCATGTGCAATTTCCCTATTCCATTGACAGAACATTTAGCTTGAAAGAAGGAAAATAAATAAATAGTGTCCAAGTACCACATAGAATAGCCCACATCTAATGCTGCGTTCACACCGGACGCGACAGACGCGAAACCGGCGACAGCTTTCAATGTTATGTCTATGTAAAGACGCGTTTCGCGCGACAAAACCATTCTGCGGCGCGATAGACGCGA
>JAVQKC010075713.1:0-14320 GCA_036025475.1 Philypnodon macrostomus | reverse complement strand
AGTAGTAGTAGTAGTAGTAGTAGTAGTAGTAGTAGTAGTAGTAGTAGTAGTAGTAGTAGTAGTAGTAGTAGTAGTAGTAGTAACATTAGGCTTGGGGATGTAATGGACAGTTCCCCAGATCACGTTCAGTAATAAGGTGAAACTGGCCCACATTAAGAACACACACCTTGAGGTTTCGGGGCTGCTGCCTCTTCTCCAGAGAGTGTTTTCGGTGGAGCTCTTGCTGTCGTCTGTTGTTGTACTCCTCTTGGTTCTCCAGCTCGGTCTGGTGCTGAAGTCTCATCAGTTCACCTCTCAGTTTTTGGAGCATCTGCAGCTGCCTGCGCTCCATATCCTGTGTGGACTCGTCGTGGCGGATCATCAATGCATGTTCCATCTCCTTCTGGGTCCTCTTCTTGTTCAGCTCCTGGAACAACATGGGTTTTTTAACAACAAGCTTTTATAATGAGTCCCACAACTGCAGACATGGTGGACTTTAGAAGCCTAATATTCTACTAGCTTTTTTGTTTTTTTTCATTCATCTTCTGTTGCTCATTTCCGTTGGTGCTTATCCAAGCACAGTGACAATAATAATAATGAATTGGATTTATATTGTGCTTTACAATGCCCAAGGCTTTCTCAAAGCGCTTATATTTTGAGTCCATTATTCATTCACTCCAGTCACGCCTGGTGGTGGTAAGATACATGTAGCCACAGCTGCTCTGAGGCACACTGACGGAAGTCTGCCAGTTTGCACCTACGGCCCTTCCGACCACCACCAAACACCACTCCCACAACCACATTCATAATGCGGGTTAAGTGTCTTGCCCAGGCACACAGCGACAGTATGCGCTCGGATGGGGACTCGAACCGGCGATCCTCTGGTTGAAGGGCGAGCGCCACTGCCGTCAATGGCCAGTTAGTTGCAGGACTGACACAGGGACAGACACATAACCATTCATTCTCACATTTATTTACTAGAGCCAATTTAGACAAACCAATTCTTCTCTTTGGCTTGTTAGGGGAGGCTGGAGTACTGGAGGGGCCCTACACAGGGTGTACATGTAGAAGGTAGGCCTGTGGATCACGGCATAAAAAATACTTTTGAGCTTTTTATTACTAATTATTCACTGGCCTTTTCTAAGCCTTAATACACATGATAGTGCAGTCTGATCTACTAACAAAGAGTGTCTAATAAATACATGTGGCTACCTCTCTGATCTGCTCTTGTTCAAACTCGTGCCTCCTAATGAGTGTCCGGCGTTTGAGCGCCCTGCAGCTGCGGTCATAGACCAGCCTCTGTTGGGCCAGTACATGAGCTTCCTCCTCGGCCTGGGAGCGCTGCATTGTTTCTTTGTGCCTCGACAGACGCTCCTGCTTCTCCTCTTTGGCCGCACAAGGGTCTTCATTCATCTCCTGTGTTCAAACATTTGGGTTAATAGAGTCTGTGCTCAGGTGAAGATTGTTTTCACTATAAATGTAAAAAGTACACACTGTTTTTATGTGGTTAGTTCTATGCATGATGGTGAAGATCTCCTTTTTCTGTGTTTACCTCTTTGAGCTTGTCCTTGCAAAGTCTGTACTCCTTTTTCTGGCTCTCTAAGAAAGATGTCAGCTCCCTCTTTTGCTGAGCAACAATCTGTTGCTGGATCCTCCTCTCTTCAGATGCAGCTGCTTTCATCTGTGTGAAGACAGATGTTATATTCTTTATAGTGGAAGTTGTACGTAAGTAAACTATAAACTCTAAGGTCTCGTACCTCCTTGTCTGTCTGAGCAACGTGGCGTTTGGCCAGCCTCTCCAGCTCAATGTAGGTGTTGTTGGCATGTGTCTCTATTTCCTTCTGTAACCGGAGCCGATGCTCATCCATCTCGGCCTTGAGCCTGTTCTCCAGGGCGATCAGCTGCTTTTGGTGCTGCCGCCGCATGCGCTTGTACCCAGACATCTGCACCCGCAGCTCAAAGTCCTGCTCATGCTCCTGGATCTACCTGTTGACCTACACAGAAGAACACAGGAAGAGGCAGGAGGTGAAAGAAGCAGAGCAGGCAGATGGGCACAGGGGCCCGAACTGAGAGGGGCAGAAGGAAGGAGACAGAGTGGACAATCAGTATCATTCACACTGAAATACTCACAATGTGCACAAGTCAAACGATTGTGAATATGTTCAATCTGCTGAATGTGCTAAACTAAATCTAGAGGAATCAAGTAGTTTTATCTTGCTTCCTCCATTGATGGTTTACTTTGTGCTAAATATGATACACTCACTGACATCACTGACAGTGTGATATTATAGGAACCAAACTAAGTAAAAAGCAAAAGTACAATTCAGTACATTGTTTCGTGGTCACCTCTGCCAATGTACTTTTTGCAGGTTTTTGCTCTAAATCCCTTCCCTTGGCACTAAAATGCAATGCAGCAGGATGGTCTATAAAGCAACAAAACATTATTGTTTACAGTATATCTATTTGTATAGAGTTTTTCAATAAATAAATATAAAGATTTGGGTGTTCATATGCAAAGAAGGGTGCCATATTGTATTATTGTGCCATAATATATTGCATATTATGTTTGCTATATGTATCCTACAGTAGGCTACATTGATCTAGTTATACCTGTGTTGAAAAATGCCTCGTGCACCTTTAATATCCACAGTAGAAGTATCTAGAACAGTCTAACATTGCCATGTGACCCATGTATGTATACATTTGATAATTAACAGCTCACAGAGACTAAGGATTGAATAAACATACTGGGGACACATTTACATGGGCCACATAAACGATAGAGGAGAATCTGAGGTAGAAATGACATCCATTAACAGGCTGTGGTTGCCATGACTACAGATGTACAGCTGAGAACGCAGACACCGTTCTCCTCCGCGCGCACCCCCGCCGCCTGTGAGCGCGCGCGCGCACTCTCTCACACACACATACACACTGACACGCGCACGCACACGTATCTCATTTCCACCTCTTTTTTAAACGCACTGTGTCTGTGTATGAGCGCGTACCAAATATGCTGATTTGACGGTGGCGATGTGTTCAGAGGTGTTGCAGTCGGGGGACCGGCTCTTGTGAGGAGGAGGAGAAGTAGGCCGCAGCTTTGGCCTGGTGTCCCTGTGCACAGCCTCATCCCTCACGCAAGCATGGTCCTGCTGGGGGGGAGGAAAAGGAGGAGATAGTGGGGCTGGGTGCTTCCCAGGCCCGACTCGGTAACCGCTGCCTCTGCGCTGGCCTCAGTGACTGGCGAATCTCCCTGAATGCAGCAGCACACATCCAGCTTCAAACGCATCCTTTCCCTCGCTAAGTCCTTCCTAAGAGAGAAAAGGGCATCGCCGAACAAGTGCAGGCACCAATGCAGAAGAAGGAGCAGCAGGAGGAGGAGGCAGCCGCTATAGTAGATGGAGCTCTTTTTTCCTGCGGCTCCGATTATGCAACGCCTACCATTGATACTCCACACAGATGTACTGCACTTCTTGTCTCCTCTTCCGTTTTAAAAGGTTTGGGAGAAAAAACGCTCTTCGTCCCGCGTCCCCATGATGCCCGCATTTGTTAGCTGATTCAGAAACATCACGGTCGCACAATAAGGCACATCCGCACATGATTTTGGTCCAAACGTGTCGGGCAATGAGGCGTTTGTATTCCACACCAATTTGTGTCCTACATTTGCGGCGCACTTGGTCATGGTAGGTGGTTCTGGTGCCTTCTATTCACCGCTTTGCTCTATCCCTCTTCTACACTCCCCCTTCCTTTAAAGAGACACTGCATTACTACAGGAACACGGCTCTGGTTTTTAGCCCAGAATTATACAACTATATCTAGAATCTAGTAAAAATCTCCAAATTCTGGATCAAGAAATCCATTGTAGTTCAAGTTTTGCCAAGTAGCGGCTTCAGTTACAAATTGCCAGATCTAAACAAACACATTACATCATTGGTGTAGTAATAGTCATTTCCTATTTGACCACCAAGTACCAGCCCCCTTGTCAGTTTTGCAGTGTGCCACCATAAAATGATATCACAAATAAATGAAAAGTACACACATGAAATACGTCTTTATTGGTGCAGGTTACAGTTATTATCAATATTAGTTAGCCTCGTTCTAAGGACAGCATTTTTATTTGGATACGCAGAACAAAAATAGGCTAATGATGGGTGTTTGTGGGCCTCAGATGTATTTTTCGTTATAATTGGTTCATATGGGCTAATTATTGAAATGGGTCAAAATTTGAATTTCACGTTGGTTTTCATTTGGGTGACGGATGGATGGAGCCAGGCAGACGCATGACGCCAGGTGAGGTTTTGTGTTCACTGAAACGGTTTGTGTACCAGCCTTCTCGTGAAGATGGGAGAAAATTATGCTCTTTTTCTGCAATTACCTAAAGTGTCCACAAGAGGTCAGACGTAGATACATAATATATATACTTGCCCGCTATGTCCAACGTTTGAGAACTTTCATATAAGCTCACCAGTGAATTAGGCTACTTCAAATGTAAGGTCTATATATATATATTAATGCAAAAACATATGGCTCTCTTTAATGTTACATACATTTAATAAATTATGGTTAATACTACAGAAACATCATTTATTCTCCTGCTATGACTTTATATACAAAACCTTTAGGGTCCTACTGCACCATTTACCCATTACTTGTGAACAAGAAGTGACTCTATCAATACCTCAACAACAAAATCCCAAATGTATCATATGGTATTTACTGTTGTGGATACTTGCAATAGTTGATACCTCTGTGACCTCGTGAACGACCATTGGTGAGTCAAATATTACAGCGTCTATGTTTTCACTGGTCTGTCGTGTGTCTGATTTGAACGGGGATGACCAGCTTTTTGTCTGTGTAGCTGGAGCTTGACCCAGGAACAGGAGCCTCCACAAACAACACTCCATCAGGAGAGAGAGAGGAGCTGATGTGCTGTAGGTCCACCCCCTGTGGCAGCCTTAAAGACACCAGAACCATATTAGTCAATACTGCTACAGTCAGGTAACACTTAAAGAAGCTCATATACTCTTTTAGAAAGACTTTATGTATCTGTTATAAGCCATAAAATAAGCACAGTGACCCTCATTCTAGATGATTTGATGTAAATGTAATTCATGCTATTGTCCTCAAGGTTCTCCAAAACTTCACATTCATTGTTTGTGTGGGTTTATTTGTTAGTATGTTGGAAAACTAAGTAATAGAGATACTTTGGTTCAGGTTCGGCACCACTTACTTGTATTTCCGTGTGAAGCATCTTGAAACAGTTCCATGCTCATCCTGTTTTTCCTCATGTTTTCCTTCAACGAGAAATACCACACACCATATTAGATTATTTAAGATTTCAGGTAACAAGTATGCCTTCCTGTGCACCCAAGGTTGCCCCAAACCTGATATCTGCAGGTAGCCATCCTTGGTTGTGATTGTGAGCTCCTCAGGGGAAAAATTTTTGACGTCCAGCTGAACTGTCCATCGATCCTTCTCCGTCCTCACCTCGACCAACTGTTTGAGCTCATGTTGATCTGATGTGGCCAGGTGCTGACTGCTGAACGGAGACAGAAGGGGGCTTTCTGCGTACGCCGGCCACGAGAAAGATGCCAGCCTTTTCCTTGCCCAGTCTAACCAGTCAATGTCGCTGGGCTCCATGAGTGGGGGAAGGCCAAAATCCTGGGTGAAGATGCGACTTGGCTGCGTCCAGTTTGGAAAAGGTTCCCAGTTGACATCTCTGCGGAAAATCGGACGAGGCAGTAGCTTATTTTGCTCTTCCATTTTGATTCATAGCTTCTTATCAACAAACCAAGAAGTGTAAACAATGAACGACAGCCTCACCAATGCCTCCCTTTTTATATCTAGCTGTTCGTTTTAGCACTGACTAGCAATAAGGGTGTTCCAAGGGACAAGAATGCATTATTGTGTCATGGGGCGGTGGTGTTTCTCCTCTGTTGTCCTGAGCTCCACCGTGGTTAGTGCCAATTATTTGTACTTATGCCACTTGAGTGTTTGTGGCAAGTTCTTGGAGACTGACTCGGGAAGCGGTAAGTGGACCAATAATTCAGCCGTGCCCTCTGTAGTCCTCTCACATACTGGCACTCTTTGTCCAAACAAGTCACAGCCTGGTGCTATGTGCGTGGCAATGAGACATAAACAACTTAACTTAACCCTGAAAACAACATTAAAGGGGCTCTATTATGATGTTTCAGAGCTTTGTGTCATGTTACAATGTTCTGTTTTGTGTTGCTTAAGTCATCTTGTATGCTGAGGTGCCAACACTCTGAGGAGCTAAAAACACAACAACCTTCTATAGTTTTCATTAGATGTAGTTGGGAGTCACTCGTTTGCATCTGGATGATAGCTTTGGAGATGTCCTGTGGAATTTAACACGTGCTAAGGTCATAACAGACCCAGTGAATAATACAAATGTTTTTGATGAAATATCTTTGGTTGAAGCAAATGGGGAGTAACTCTCAAAACTTCGAAGCTGTGATGATTTTGCTGTCAAATGTAATGCTGCATAGTGTTGTGTCCAAATTTTCCATAGAGATGTGTTTGTGCCATGGAACAAACAATTATATTTTATTATATATCTGGATCACTCTCTCTTAGTTGGCCTTAAATACTGTACGATATACTGTATCCACATATTCATTACCTCCTCCAAAATGTAAACAAACAGGGCAAAGAAAATGTAAATATATAATGTAAAAATAATAAAGTTACATTTGAATTTACATGACTTTAAAGGACAAAGTAGATGGGACCTCTAACACATGAAGGTGTTATATTGCTCCTTTCAATAATCTAGTCAGGATCAAAGTAAAATTCTAATATTTGTAATATTCTCCTCTAGAAGAAACCACAAACTCCAGATGTCTCAACTATAAGGAAAACACATCCTAAAAGATAATACTCACCCATGACATGAATTGTTTACCTGCGCTCATCAATAACTGACTGACACTAATTATCTTTAAGATCAAGAGCGTATGATTTCTAGATTCTAGGTCAGAGATCAAACCATATTCATAGCAGATGATGTGTACATTGGTCAGACTCACACTGTGGAGCAGTGAAAATGCTCACAGACCCCTCTGCCATCGAAGAGGTGGATCAGGAGGTGTCCATGTTGACACTGATCAGTCATTTGGACTGTGACGACTGTAATGCGGTGCAGTTCATCGAGAGATTTGAAAACAAGGGCCTCGCCTGTCTGTTCTGAAAACGTGATCCGTGGAAATTAGCTGCCTTGGTGGAGGTCTGCGCTCGCTGTAAAATTTCTTTAAGACAATTTTTACAAAATAATATTGCTCAGGGGCAATGCAGAGACCACACACATACACTAGACAGTTTATTAACACCTGTCAACATCCCTGAACGGTTTTTAAATATATCACAACTGAGCTTAAATAAAAGCCTATACACAAGATTGTTTCCACACATTTGCATTGATTTGCAGGCAGTGCACAAAAACACACACTTAGATATTTAAGTTCATTTTCAACTGTGCCAAGACCTTTGTCATTACAGTGGTTTATTAAACTTAATGGTGATGGATGCTTTCAATAATCAATGGAGTGCTCTTGTTCTAGTGAACAGTTCATGACGGAGTGCCACTGGTTAGAAAGCCTCACTCGTTATCATATGATCAGACGGTGACTGTTCTGCTTTTCTGAAATAAAAAACAAACTTAATTTCAAAACTGTTACAAAATCACCAAAAAGCTTAGTTAAAATATTCTTACCTTTTCGTCTTTCTGGAGTGGAGTACAATCGCTGTTATGATAGTAATCAGTGTTATCGCCCCGATCACTGATCCAGCTATGATCCCAGGCAAATTACCTAAAAGACATTATAACATGGCCAATTATTAAACTGATTATAACGTGTAACTATTACTGGCTTACATGTTATGTTTTAGACTGGCATGCATATATCATTTACCATGGCCTTTACATTAATTCACCTGAGGGACAGTTTTTGAATCTCAATCATAATATACAGTACATTAAAAGGAAATACTGAATCAGGACAATAGTGAATCTAATTGTAAGCCCAAGCTTATCTTTGGTTTGGTGGTGGTCAGAAAGGCCATCTTTCAGTTTGCCCCAGGGCCTTGTGCCTGTATAGATTGAGCTTACCACACACCTGTGTGTGATTCACTTGCAAAGAGAAAGCCTTGTTCTTGAGACTGGTTGGTCTCAAGTACACTCTTCAATATAATGCTTTTTGATTTTTACTCTGCCTCAATATATATTCATAGATTTTTCAAAATTGTCTGTAGTCTGTAGAGGCCAGGGGAGGGGCTAAAGTAAAACTCTACTATCCCAAAAACTTTGATCTGATGTTGCTGTATAGGTCAGGGGAGGGGCTAAAGTAAAACTCGACTATCCCACAAACTTTGATCTGATGTTGCTGTAGAGGTCAGGGGAGGGGCTAAAGTAAAACTCACTATCCCACAAACTTTGATCTGATGTTGTTGTAGAGGTCAGGGGAGGGGCTAAAGTAAAATAATGCTTTACATCATAGAACTTTTTGTAGGAAACGTACAAACTCAACTCCTGATTCAAAATGCATTATAAAAATCCCAGTGCTGCTCGTTCAATTAACGTTAAAACTTTGCTTACCTTCCCACTTATAATTTTCCTGATATTGACATTGTAATTCCTGTCATAGATATGAATGTATTTAACTGTTTTACAGCTGATTGGAGGATCAAAAGGTCAGACAAGCACACACACATTTTCCAGACACTCTTGATTCTCAAAAAAAGCATCTGAATCATCAGGTTTGATCGTCTCATTTATTCGTACTGCAAACTGTGTCCTGTCCCGACCACTGTCCATCCGACTGACACACTCGCTCGGATGACCCTTTAAGAGAGTAGCCGTCATCACAGGAAAACCGCACCGTAGAGCTCTGTAAATACGTGGTGCCCTCTTTCTTCCCATTGGTCGGTGGAGAAAGCCAGCCGCAAGAAACCACTGCATTGAACAATATTTTGAATGACATAAAACAAACAAAAAGCAGTATCACAACATGCGGACTTGACGGAGTTTGACTTTACCTGGTTTTAGGTCCTCCACAAGAGAAATGTGACTCTGAAATAGCATTTTGGTAGTGTTTCCCAGCATGAGGCTACGGCCTACAAGAATATCATACCTGTAAGAAAGAATGTTATTAAATCTGTTTGGATTTGTGCAATTAATACTTATTATTATAGGTATTAATACTTATTTATGAAGCATTCAATTTAAGATCAACAACAGCCAGATTTAATTGATTTGAGTGTGGAGGAAGTTACTCAAATAGAAGGCAAAATGGCTGCAATAGCTACATTAGGCGGTACCAGGGCAGCTGTGGCCACGGAGGTAGCTTACCCTCAGTGTGTGACTATGAAGTAAATACTATATTGTTTTGGGTGCCTATATAAACCTAATGAATTATTTCAAGGCTATGTTTTCTGTCTGTGTCTAGTCTTACATGCAGAAGTGTGAGCCCTCCCCGGAGCAGATCTGAGTCGCCTGATTGAGCAGCGGATCACTTGAATTCTCAGTGACAGAAAACACGGGAATAAAGCTGCTGTCATGTTTTGGAACATTTTTGTATTCATTCTCGAGGTATGCGGTGTCATACGTGAACAAGGAAGAATTAGAAGGTAAAGCCCCTGGGAATGAAAAAGAAATATATACGTTTCCAAAAAAATATATATAATTAAAATGTTTTCTGTGACTATATGCTCTCACAGCCTGCCCCAAAACTGAACACTTCTTCTGGGTTGCTGATGTTTTGTACGACTTGGCCATTGTTAAGAGTGAGGTCGTCTTTAGCGTTGCCATTGAGTTTTCCCATCAGTCCGACTGTCATGTCCGTGAACTTCTTGGGCAGAAGAACAGAGGTGGCCATGTTTCCATCCCGGAGACGCACCTCCACTCCAGCCCCGCTCGGAAACATCACCGTCACATTGGTGGAGACAGGGCAGAACACAAAAACACCTAAAGCGCAGGTATGACACATCATTTAGTAAATTCTATATTTAATATTTTTCTTTGTTTGGTTTTTACTGCTGTTCGATAGTCTAAACAGGTGTGATTGTGGCGCCTGGTTTTAACTTTGTGTTGCATTGTATTGTTCAGCTCCAACAAAGATTAACAGTATTTAAGCTACCAGTTGAGAATTACTGTTTTAAAGCAATACATTCTAACTTTATTCATAGATTTCTGTGCACCCAACCCAGCTCACGAGAGATGAAAAATTACACTTTCTATACATTACACATATCATATTAGAGACATATTAAACACGGATTTGTAGACAGATCTGATCTCTTAGACTTTTATAATACATGGCCTATCACACGTCCCTCAGTGTGAAAAGGCAACTTAGCTGGCAGTCATTTTCTGAAAATCTAAATGGACAGTTATAATAGCTTAATTGTATGAACATGAGAAGCAACACTAACCATGGAGGTCCATCCAGCTCTGCTCACTGAATGAGAGCTTTTCCTGATTCTGTAGGACCTCCAGACTGTTGTGTCCGCTGACCATCCGCACCTCAATAACATCAGACAAATCCTCCTTCATGGCCACAGCGGTCATCTTGGTTGCTTTTATTGTCCCTAAATAGGAAAGGGGGGAAAACAAGCTCTCATTTGCTAAATAGTGAGTGCGTGTGATAAAAGAGTTGTTTTTCTAATCCTCACCACTAACAGGTTCAGTTCTGCCTTGGATGGTCAGGTTTCTGTCTTTTGAATAGACTAAGATGTATTCTCCTTTTCCATTGAAGGAGTAGATGACACTATCAAACGTAATAAAGTGTGGATCTCCAAAAACCGCAGCTGTAAAAGTTAGATGTTAACTGTGTAATGGTTTGTGATCAAGATCATTATTTGCCAACCTGAGCTAGGGCTCTGGTAGTGCCTGCAGTCACTGGAGGGACGATGCTTGAAGTAGTAGCTGCAGTTGTCTGACCACAGGCAGCAGTAGTAGAAGCTCAACACGTCATAGACCCAATGGGACTGTCCCGGGACGCGGGGGGGTCTCTTGAAAGGAGGGGAGCCCCAGTCATGTGCTCTGTCGGGAGTGCTGCCCCCGATCGAGTCTGCCGTCAGCACCTGGGCCCCACTGCTGTCATAACAACACTGCTGTCCCGCTGCATACATAGGACTGTGGACCAATGTTTGATTAGAATAGGGATGAAGATTGTGTTGAAGGCAAAACCACAATCATTTGGGGAAGCAGTGGCGCAGTGGGGAGGCGCTCGCCCTTCCACCAGAGGGTAGGCGGTTCGAAGCGTTTACTTTAATTGTGTTCCTGAGCAACATTGCCTACGAATGAATGTTGTGTGATTGGTGGTGGTGGTCGGATACTGGTAGCCACGTCTGTCAGCTGTAGCTACACAATTACCTTACCACCAGCGGGTGTGACTGTGGAGGGAATGAATAATGCAATTGTAAAGCATCTTTAAATGTGCTATATAAAACCCATGCATCATAACAAGTGATATATACTAGTCATAAAACGTTAAGGATATTTGACTTCAGGGGGACAAAAGCATTATAACCTATAAATTACTATCATGTTACTATCATGTAATCCGTAATATCACTGTGGGATTTTTTATCACTCAGGTCAATTATCACAAACTTTTTGTGCCTGGTATAAGTAATGGCTGAGCAAGAGATACATGGAGCAGCTCTAGAATTAGTCTAGTATGGTCAAGCTCTTATTTTGCAGATCTTGGTCATGCATGTACATAGATAGGTACTTTATCATATCCAAGGTTTATTATATAATATAGAATCAGGTTTAAACAGTACTGTTTGAAGCACTCATTTTACATTGGCAGTCAGGAACTATTTTTTTTTAGCCACAGCCGCCCCAGGGCAGTCTGACGTGGCTGCTGAGCACAAAGGCCTCTCCGACCACTACAATTACACTACACAGACACGCGTTGGTAAAGTGCCCTGCTTTTGTGGTCAGTGGGCACATATTTGAACTAAGCCACTGCTGCACCAATGTAAAACATATGACGTTGTAAGATTTCATTTAGAAAGTCTTAATCACTATCATTACGATCAGTATCTCCGTCCTTCAATGGAAGCCAGAGGTCACAGAGTTTGGGCTGGGTTTTTAAATGTCAATGATAAAGATTATATCCTTTTATGATCCAGTATTTCTGTATCTTTGATCGGGTACGCATGAGTAATACTGTGAGTGGGAGGCCTCACCTGGCTTGTATGGCTCTGACACAGTGGACGGCCCCTGGGTGATAGGTGCACACACTCCCTTTCTCTATATCACAGCCATAGTCTGTCTGAGAGAAGAAGTTTTTATTTTGACATTCTGTTCTATTGTGTTTTTGCAATGTCCACTTCCTGGTACAGCCATTGTAGTTAAATATATTGTGGACTCAGTTACTCACCGGCCACTTTATTAGGTAAACCCTGCACCTCATAAAGAGGCTCTGCTCTGTGTGTGGTCTTCTGCTGCTATATATATCTAGTTCAAGGGTTGAGGTTTTGTGCATTTTGAGATTACATCAGTAGGATTTGTGCAAAGAAATCCCAATGACAAACTCAGAGCAGCCCACATTCAAAGTCACTTAAATGACTTTTAAATGTACCTAATAAAATAGCCAGTGAGTGTATGTAGAATGAAGGGTAGTCCTGCACACTTTACATTATAGAATACACCTTTATTGCTATAGATGTAATACTTACATGGTAGCGTCCGGTGTCTGCCCTGGCCTGAGCCAGTGTGCAGGGACAGTCTATGATCTCACTGAGGAAGTTCGGCAAATTTGTTTCCAGCTGGTCCCAGGCGAGGCACTTCTCCTCAGCCCAGGCTTTAGAGTTTTCCCTGAACTTCTCATCCAGGTGCCAGGCTAGAGCGTGATCCTCTGTCCAGGCCGCTTCTACATTCCTGCAATAGTGTATACATTTTATCTGTTTGCTATGGGCTCATTCTTTTAGTATACAACAAGCTGTTCAACTTGAAATCTGCTTCACAGTAAAATGTTGTCAGCCAGCATATTCTTTTTGGGAGGTGTGATATGGTAAAATATAATATCAGTTTTATTAAGCCAAGATTACAATATTAACTTTCCTTTTTTAACACTAGTATTGTTACAGTAAAAATGACGGTAAAGACCAAAGCATAAAGGAATGCACTGCAGCACAAATCAATGATCTTCCCAGATTATCCTAACTACATTTCACATACTTTATCACCATAATGCACACCCTATTCTTGTGACAGTAATATTTGTATACATACCACTTGCCATCTATGTAAATGCTGGAGCTAACACGTAGCATACCAAGCTCGAATTTGGAAAAGTCATTCTGTGCAGGTTGAGGCACAAAGCTGAAGAAGCCGTTGTTAGAATGATTCTTTGCGAGTGAGTAGAGATACATCCACTGAGCCTCCCAGTCTGCTGAGTATGGTGTACCTGCATGCACAACATATGTATATTGTAAAATGCACTACCTGATCTGTTTTACCTTGTATTTGAGCAAAGAAAATATTTTGAGAAACAAATAAGACTTGTAAGGCGGCAGTGGTGCAGTGGGGTAGGCGCTCGCCCCTCGACCAGAGGGTTGGTGGTTCGAGCCCCCGTTCGAGCGCACACTGTCGTTGTGTACCTGGGCAAGACTGTGAATGAATGTGGTTGTGTGATTGGTGTTCGGTGGTGGTCGGCGGGCCGTAGGCGCAAACTGGCAGCCACGCTTCCGTCAGTATGCCCCAGGGCAGCTGTGGCTACATAGTAGCTTACCACTACCAGGTGTGACTGGAGTGAATGAATAATGTACAAATATGTAAAGCGTCTTTGAGTAGTTGTGAAAAGCGCTATATAAAATTGATGAATTATTACTTTGAGACCCTCAGTGGACTATATTAGAAGAGATTTTTGGGATGCACTGGTATGACATTTCTTGGCCAAAACCGATTCCGATATTTCAATTACCAATTTCCGATATTTTGTAATTTGACCAATATCGGTATCGCCCTGTACAAATGAACAGGCCGATACCGCTATTGGTCAAAACAATAAATATCGGCCGATACCGATGTTAGGCCGATATCTGTGCATCACTAGTTTTTGTTTTAGTGCAGTGATTTTTAACCAATCACAAGCTTTCACAGGACAGGAGCTCTCTCATTGGTAGATACATCCTTTATCTATCCAGAACTACTACACTACTAGTACACGCACTAAAAAACTCAGAGACATTTACTACCCCCAAGCTGTCAGACTACTGAACTCTTGATAATACTGCACTAAATCACTTTACATAATATGTTTACTGCTACCTCACTGTCAACGCTACTTACTACCTGTGCAATACTATA